>JAATLQ010034660.1:80243-132581 GCA_013421005.1 Heliconius erato x Heliconius himera
TTATACAAAATCGATTATTTCATACTTCACTCGCTCCATCCACACCATCCCTAACTTTACCTGACCGCCGATCTCCAATCTTACCCAAAAAAAAATCCATCACATTACACAAAAAAAAACACAATCATGAATCGATTGATAATACGATACGATAAACAAAACGCGGGGGCGGGGAAGCCAGCCTGTTGCGCGGCAAGTGGCAACTCACCGGTGATCAGGGCGAGCAGCGCCAGGGCCGTTAGCATGGCCATGGCGGCGACGCGCGGGCATACCACACCCGCGCCCGCTGCGCTAGCACGCCGTCGTCATGCGGCCTGTGATACTGACGGCGGCCGGCCCGAGCGGCGCTCGGCGCGGGACTGGCCTCGCCCGCCCCGGCGCCCCCGGCACCCCCTCGCACCCCCTCTCAACCCCTAACACCCCGCGCCCCGCCTGCGCCTTCAGGTGCGCGTCGCCGCCCTGCCCCTTGAAAAATCCTCAGCCATTGTGTGGAGGGCAAATGAGGATGTACAAGGTGTTAAGTGGGCCAGCGAGGACAAGGTCGCTGCATCCGAGCTCGGCCCCCTCCAGAGCCTTTGAATCTAACCGAAAATAATTGTTTGCGCTGTAACGGGATATGCAGACAAGGTAGCCGCGAGGGGTTGCTCTGGAAAATTCATGGGATGCGCCCTACATAGCGGAATTCGGGGGCTCAATTATCCTTTCCGAAAAAATTGAATACGATGCTCGATAAAACTTATAATAATAATTTAAGAATTCATTTTATTTTGTTTAGAATATTTTTTATCAAGATCTAAAACAAATGAAGACATACGCAATGTTAATTGGGGTGAAGTCATGTAGGCCGCAATCAAAAGCTCTGTAATGGCGTGCGCCCTCCGCTTCACGAGTAGGTAGTGTTAATTTTACCTTTTGGTGGACAAAGCGAAATTGAGTTAAGCTCTAATGTTGAAAAAACCTTAGCGATTACTGCTGTGGGTGTCGAGGGAATTTGCGTCAATAAGAAAGATAATTCCGGCTGCCGTTAGGTGCCCTAAAATTATATTAGAAAAATATGCTACACGAATCAAATATACATAATTTGTGTAAGATGACGAGAAAATTTTATATATTTTGTATTGTTTTTGTAGTAATATGTAGGGTGACAGAATTTTTAGGGTTCCGTATCTTTTAAGGAAAAAAGAACCCTTACAAGATCACTTTGTTGTACGTCTGTCTATCTGTCTGTCAAGAGCCCTTATCTCAGGAGCGCTTGGAGATATTGAGTTGAAATTCAAATCGTACACTCAGATTTGACTCACCCTTGATTTCCTGAAAAAATTGTATTTCAATATTTATTTTAAAAAAGTATGGCCGTTTATATCGCAAAAAACTACTATTTCAAATCTATGAAGGGAATCAAAATTAATAGGGTACTCCTGGTTGACCTAAAATTATGAAATTTGGCAGCTAGTATCTACAGGTACTAGGTAGTACTAGGTAAAAATCTGAATACTTTACATTTGTGGTTAAATCCTAAAAGACAATAGCCTCAAAAGGGGTGCAAAAGCCGTTAGTTCAAGTGAGACATCGGATGGAAGGGCTCTAGCTAGGCTAAGCTTGAATTTCAGAAAAAGCTCGAGACCTTCAATTTGTACGGGAAACACTCGGTGGATGAGCCCGACTCGCGCTTATTCGGATTTTTTTAATATTATTCGTAGCATTAATAATTTTATCAATAATGTCAATAAATTAAGACAGTCACGATAATAAAGGTTATTACAAATAGTTTCACGCTGTATCCATCATATAATAGTGCAAATAGAGGGAAATTAGTGTTAAGAAATTCCGTTCCCCACTTGACCACAATTTTCGAGACATTAAGGGTTGTCGAACTCATTGCCGTGGCTTGTTTTGTTACACACGTACGTCGCGTTTACAGTCAACTCAAATTTATATTTTTAAAAAAGCTTAAATTATTCAATTAAATTCAATATTCAATTTAAGGCTGTTAATGTAACAGTTGTGGAGATTGATTTATTTTAGACAAAAGTGAACAAGCACTAGTTACAAAGAAAACAAAAAAATCCGACTGCAGAGACTAAATTAATAATTCCAGTAACACTCGCGCCATCAAGACAAATCCAACGACGTACCTATTTATCAAAATCGGTTTACTGATTTAACAGTAACAAAGAAACAAAGTAGAAATTGACTCTATATCTACACCGCTGAGCAGATTGTGATAAAATTTCATATATCTCTAGAGGATCTCTTGAGGGCCTTGGCATTAACATAGACTTCTTTTTCTTCTCATTTGTTTTTTTTTTATTTCCAGTAATTTCTATAGTAGTAGTAATAAAACAGTTAGGTGTTTTTTCTAACATTAAGAATTTCCCTTAAATTTACTTATACTTATTTTGTTTGTTAATTTCAATTAGTCAGATATTTTTACTAATATGAAATATCTTATTTCCCTCACTTATGTCTCCTTATTATCCTTTATTTTTTTAATAATTTTTTTTTTATTTTTTTTACTATTCCTATAGAAAATTTAAAATAATTTTATAATTATATTAAATAAATATCCGTATAATTCAAGCGGACGAAGCCGCGCGGGTCCGCCAGTTCTCAATAAATCTTATTTCAACGGACTAGTAAAAGAAGTCTAAACAAGTAAGTCCCACGAGGAACATAAAATCAAAATATATAGCTTCGATACTAAATGTACCTGAAGGGAGAGCAAGGTCATTGCAGCGCCTTATAATCTTTAAGGTCCCTCCGTGGCTTACGGGTCATACTATTAATCAATGTCCGAGGGCCGGCCGCGGTATTCATCACGCTATCGAACCTTTTATTTATTTTGTTAGCCAAATCTTAGGAAATATTGGCTGACATTTTGTTGTAACGTCAAATAAAGGCGAAAAAAATCATATTAAATCCATATATTATCGTGTGTCGTCAAAAGGATGTTTTAACTAACTCTAACTAGCCGAGGTCGAAGTAACGCAGTGGTAGAGAGTCTGATTGTAAACGAGACGGTTGTGGGTAGAATTACCAATTATTTACATTTCCGCCCTCTGGTAATGAAACAAAGTGCAGCGTTGAGTTCCGCTCTTTAATACGCAATGTCTAGAAAAATTGGACTAATGAAACTAACTTAGATGAAAATGAATTCAATTGTTATTAAGCAAAATAGACGCCATCTACTTTACGCGCTATGATTATAGATTAAGTGGCGAATCTCAACGTCGATTTTTGTCTAGTTACCACAGCGATATGATGAAATTTAAATAATTCGTTGTCTCAATTGGATATCGAACCCACAACCGTCGCGTATACTATCAGACAGTATGCCGCTGCGCCTCGACGGCCTACGATCCGTACATTAATTGGCAAATAAATTTTACCCCGCAAAATATTATCCAGCCTATTCTTCTGTCCGAGTCCTTTGAAGCTTTACATGTATGCATTTTTAACAAGATCATATTTTTTACAATTAACAATAACTTAAAGGAATTTTAACAAGTATTTTATATGAACCTTTAATTAAGTCGGTCATGTTTTATATTCTTCTTTTTTCTGTGGTATTAAGAGAAAATTGATGAAGAACCATCAGTTCTAATCAATGTCTAATTTGAAATAGTAGCTGCCAAACTGTGGCTTGGCTACCATTCAATCGCTGTGCGAGACCGAATTTTCAAGGCAAGTTTACTTCTTCTTATTTTCTTTTTGTAAAAAAAAACATTAAATTAAATTAGCTTCACGCTGTATCCCGCATACAACAGGCTAGGCAGAGAGAACCTAGTGTTAAGTCACTCCGTTCCCCACTTTCTGCTGAATTATATACGCATTGCGTGTTGAGTGGCAGAACTCAACGCCGCGCTTTGCCTCGACACCAGAGCGAAGAAATGGAAATATAAATTTAAGTAAATATTTCATCTCCTCGAGTGGGTATCGAACCCACAACCAATCGGTTTCACGGTCACACTTTGTGCCACTGCGCCACGACTGGTCTCAAATTAATGTAAGACAATTTTAATTAATTAAAAATAGAAATAAAAAAAAATTAAAATATTAATTTCATTAATTTGTAAAGTTGAATCAAAGCACGTGTTTTATAAAAAACAAGATAGATATTCTTTCCGAGATTGACAAGATGTTCCGGACGATAAACTTTCCTTGGTATAAGAAATATGATGAATAAAAATATAATGGGAGGGCCGTAATTCAAAGAAACAGTGTTATTATATACAAAAAATATATATATTTTTTACATTCTGCTTAAACTACCAAAGCTATGTAGCTAATATGATTATTCAGAATTACTAAACATAATTAAATTAACAAAATCATATATTCGTTAATAAATTTAATATAAGTTTGAAACTGAAACAAAGCTGAACGTGAACGACTTGAAAATATACTCGTCGAGGAGCGCGGAGCTCGCAGCTTACACAAAACTCTCGTAAAATGTTCAAAATGTAGCGAAAAGTGCGCAACGGAGTCTGCTATCTCATATCTATGATATTTACTGTATGAATACAGTTGGAATGTACTATGAATCTCCTTGAATCTCCTTCTGTTGTTGGTTGGAATATTGCGAATATTAAATTATTCCCTCGCGAAAGCTGTGGGAGGAGGAGCTGCTGAAGAAACTATTTGTCATTTATATACTGTACTATGTAAATTGTATATATTTAGTTGTGTTTTGTTTTCTTTTCAATTGTGCAAAGTTCTTGTATTAGTGCAGTATTAGATTATTTTTTTTCCAACTTCACGCTGGTTCCCGCTTATAGCAATATTATAGAGTAGGCTGAGAACGCGTAGTGTTCAAACACTCCGCTTTTCATTTTCCACCGAATTCTAGATTCACTGGACTGTTACAAAAATATTTGTCATACAGAACTATACTAAATATAAAAAGCCTTATCCCATTACCTCTAATGATTTTCTTCATAATTTGTATCACAAAAATATCTGATACCTTAGTGGCAAGTGAGTCCGTTTTATTTTCGTTATTAACATTTGTTATTTTTTCCTAAATATTCAGTTAATCGAGTATTAATGTAATCTATTTATTATAGCATCTAGTATTATCTTAACAAGTAAGCGAATTTCAGATAGATTTGCATCAGGTCTGGGAAAAGGAAATTTTAATAAGTATAAAATTTATACTCGAAGGATATGCAGAATCAGTTCAACTTCAAAAAGATACACAGAATAGCGGGTAGAAGCGAAAACGTCACAGTAATAATAAAGAATAACGCTAGGTAAAGTTATGAAACAATATTTAAAAAAAATAAGAAGAGAGAGGAAAATTTTTGAAAACATATTGCTGATAATACTGGAGGAAGATGAAGTAAAAATCATGAGGACCTCCTAAGGCAGGTTGGTAAGACGTGAGAGTGGGCACGTCACTACTGTGTTGATTAACACAACACACAAGAAATATCTTTTTTTATTTTTAATATATTTAAATAATAATAAGTAAATCAGCTTTATGCTGTATCCCGCATATAGCAGAATAGATAGAGCAGTGTTGAGACCCTGCGTTCCGTGTTGAGTGATGGGTCGCCGGTATCTTTATCTTAAGTAATACATTTATAACTATAACTAGCTTCACGCTTTATCCCTAGCGGAGTAGTCAGACAGAACCGAGCACCAAACGCTACGGTCTCTACATACCTCTTTCGCTTCGTCCACTGTCATCAACCTCTTCATACATGCCCTCCGTGGGGTCCTCATGCTTTTTACGTGACCTTCCTCTTGTATCTTTGATACTGTGTTTTCGAAGGTCAACCGAGGTCTCCTCTTACCTCTCTTACCGCTAATACATTTATAATAATAATAAAATATTTATTTCCTCAAAGAAAGTAACTACGTGAAAGATGCTCGTACAAGTAACACAGTCATTATAAAATGGTTCCCTACCCCCCTAAGCTAGGAACAAAACTGTATTTTAGGGAGATGCGAGTCTTGAGAAGTTTATGTATGTAGGGGAGAGGGGGGTAGCTTAGAACAGGGGCACCTTTGAAAATATGTGTTAACAGAGCTATTTTAAAAAGAAATTTTGGTAGATTTTTTTTGAGTAGTGGCAGCACTAGTCTGCACACGTTGCACTTGTCACCGTTGATATATGAAAGCCTGTTGTTAAGTTACGAAGAGTGTTTGATTTTGAGTAAAATTTTATACATTTTTAAATAAACGTGTAAGGATCGCAGGGATCCAATTCAAGGTATATGGTTTTATTTTTTCGATTTTTAGTTAGAATGTTTCATATGTCATGCAATAAACTAGAGATTACTACAATTTTTAAACTTTTACTTGAAAAAAAAACGTTTGTAATTTTTCAATTACCCCTGAGGCAGCTTTGAACAAAATCAAGGGGGCAGTTTTGAATATTATTATAAAAAAGAAAGGCCAGTCGTGACGCAGCGGCACGAAGTGTGACTGTAAAACCGACTGGTTGTGGGTTCGATCCCCACTCGAGGAGATGAAATATTTACTTAAATTTATATTTAAATTACTTTGCTCTGGTGTCGAGGCTAAGCGCTGTGTTGAGTTCTGTCACTTAACACGCAATGCCTCCAAAATTCGGCAGAAAGTGGGGTACGGAGTGTCTTAACACTAGGTTCCCTCTGCCTACCGTGCTGTGTGCGGGATAAAGCGTGAAGCTGATTTTTTTTTCTTACGTAGACTACTGCCCCCAATTTCAGTTGCTGGTTACGTCACGTACTACATCCATGTTTTCCTTTAAATTTAATTTTTCTAAGTTTAAATTAGGGTAGTAAGCTGTTTATTTAAAAATATTTTGTTTCATAGGTTTTCAGCGGCACGAGGGCGGTGACTGTAAAACCGACTGGTTGTGGGTGGGTTCGATCCCCACTCGAGGAGATGAAATATTTACTTAAATTTATATTTCCATTTCTTCGCTCTGGTGTCGAGGTTAAGCGCGGTGTTGAGTTCTGCCACTCAACACGCAATGCTTCCAGAATTTGGCAGAAAGTGGGGAACGGAGTATCTTAACACTAGGTTCCCTCTGCCTACCCTGCTGTGTGCGGGATACAGCGTGAAGCTGATTTGATTTATTTTTTTATTTTGTTTCATTTTCATAATATTAGATTTATTCTATGATTGATCCCATAATGGTAATTACTTCTACGAAGCCAAAGCTACTTTTTAGTTTGTTCGTTTTTGAAAGTCTATTAATGATATTAAAGTTATTTAACGCTAGTACTAGTACAATCGCAATATTAAACCAGGTATATTATTTTTTTACGTTTTAAGTTTTAAGTTAACATGGTACCGATATTTGATCTCCATCGTTTCTAATGTTAAGTTTATTAATAAAATTACTTAAAAGTTTGATAAGCCTTTTAATTTCATTGAATTCGATGAAAGTTCAAAACTGCCCCATATATGTTCAAAGCTACCCCGGAAGGGAGGCAGCTTTGAACATTTGACTACTCCTACTAAAGTTGATATTGCACCTTCAACTTATATATTTTTCTACATATGATGCTACGATTTTGTGGCACAATAGTTGGACTAAGTATTGTGAAATAGAAAAGAAGTTAAAAACTGTAGAATTTTTAGATATGACACAAAGTTTAAAAATCGTTCGAATGTGCCCCCCTCTCCCCTACTCTTATTTAGATTCAAAATACACTAAAGTTCACACTCAAGTTCATATCACTAAAATTTTAATTAACAATTTAAATAATATTATTTAGTTATTTTTTTTATTATTATTCACAAATTTATTTAATTATATTATATTAAATTTAATTAATGAAATATAAATATGAGCGCCTCACCATCTTGCTGTAAACCTGACAGTTGTAGATTTGATTCGTTTTGACAACAAGACAAACAAGGCGTTAAATTTCGACACTCCTCACACATTGCTTCCAAAATTGAGGGGAAAATGGGGAACGGAGTGTCTTATATTAGGTTCCTAATCATTGCATTTTATAAGCTTCACGTCGTATCCCGCACATATCAAGGTGCATGCAGAAGAAACATAGTGTTAAGGACAATCTGTTCTCATTAGGACACTTCCATTCCATTGCGTGATAAGTTGCGGAACTCAACAACGCGTTATACTTCGTTATTAGAAATTGAAAATATTAAATATTTCAATTTCTCGCTCTAGATACGAGGAATGAAAATATGAAATATTTCATTTATCGAGTAGGGAATGAACCCACAACCTGTGGCGTTTACAGTCGCACGCTTGTACCCCTACGCCACGTATGGCCTCAATAAAAAATGGTAAAGCTATACAAATGAAACAAAATCAACCAAATATACTTCTTAACTCTAAAGTAGGTCTAAGCACCCAAGACTACTGTTTAGTATCCACTAACTATTTGACTAAAAGTCAGTAAAATTCTACATAAAATAAAGAAAAACTGTTTATAGTAAAATTAATTTATCTTTCACAATATGAGTTATCCACTTTCAGTCTAACACGCCCCAGATGTTGTTTAACTTCAAGCATCCAATGCAGTGATTCTCAACCTTTCTTTTATTACGGCAAGCTTTTAAATATGTTTTTTTTATTAATAAAGGAAAAGATGAATTTAAAAATTATTTACTTAAATATAATGCAAAATTCCATAAGACAAACACTCACGAATATTACGCTTATTACGAAATATTTTTTTATGTTTTTGTCTATTATGTATTTTAGTACAATAAAGAGTAATATATACTCTGAGTAAAATAAAACGCATCGTTAAATTTGAAACAGTGCGTGCTGGACGCAAAAAGTGAAGTGTCTTAATATTAGGCAGAAGTTGATGATTTTTACGCAATCATTCGTAAGCGTCGCGTCTGTAATAGATAGATTCACGAGCAGCACTAACACTCTCCTCAGCACATTAAAATGGAAAGCCCCCTATGGAGGCACTGGAATGATATACATATGAATTTAATATATGATAAATAATAAATTGTAATAATAATTTTACTAACGTAGGTTAAGCAAATATATACTAACAAAAATTATATGTGTGCAAAGTCTGAAATAAAGATTATTATTATTATTAGACTTTTCAGCCTACCCAGTTCTTTGCCTCGACACCAGAGCGAAGAAATGAGAATATAAATGTAAATAAATATATTATTTCCCCGAGTGGGGATCAAACCCACAACCAGATTTTACACACACTTTGTGCCCCTGCGCCACAACTGGCTTCGTAATTATAACTAATCAGCTACATAATTATAACATAAAATATTTGATCATTTCACATTTGTTGGGACGGTAGATAATTGCACAAAGTAAACATGGTTTTTCACGCTTAAATTCCGATCCCGTGGTAATTCTAGGATGCCTATAAATTGCTCCAGAACCTTCCACAAAAATCGGTTCAGTTCCTCCGGAGATCAGCGCGGACAAACAAGACGACAGACAGATAAAAATCTTAATATCTAATTTAACTACTTATGTGCACTTGAAGAAACACTATTATTTTAAAATGGATAGACAATTAAATTTTATCTATATGTATAGATTATACATTATTTGTAAACATTTATAAAGTTTGACAATTGAATAAAAATTGCGATACACGTAAGGCACAGTGGTTGAGAACCACTGGTCTAGTGTAACGTTTTACTTAACCCTAGTAGTTGAATACTTTTATTTGAACGCCCGCCCGCTTGCTTGAAAGTTAATAAAGTTTTTCACTAGACTATGTCATATTTGCGTTGAAAATTTGCTTTTTTTCGCCTACAACGCTCTGTTGGGCAAACTAGACTGGGCTGTGCTAGCGTAGTTAAAACAAAGTGAACTTTAAAGAGCAAATGGTTCTTTAATTTTATAAAGAAAAAAAAAACTATTGTTTCTTTTTATCTGTAGGAATTTTCTGTAGTATTGTAGAAAGAAGTCATTTCATTCTCCACTTTCAGACTATTTAGTGACATTATTTGGTGGGTACATTTAAATTTTACTTTTTTAACCAGACTTCAATTGAAAATATTTAGCAACTATAAAATAATAGTAAAAGAGTTAATAGCCTTTATGGCGCAGGAGCACAAGCGTACGACTGTGAACGTGACAGTAGTAAGTTCGAAGAACAAAATAAATAAACATTAATTCTGAGGAGAAATGGGAATGAATGTTTATTTAATTTTGCTTTCAAATAACATTTCAAAACGCAAATGCAGTATACAGCGTGAAGCTGAATAATATTCGCCTTTACTTACAACTTCGCGAACTTACTTTATTTTTTACTTACATTATTTTTATTTCTTCACTCTGGTATCGTGACAGAACGCAGCGTTGATTCCACCAGTCAACACGCAATGTCTCGAAAATGAAGCGGAAAACGGGCAACGGAGTGTCTTAACTCTAAGTTCCTTTTGCCTACTCTGCTATACGCCGTACGCGGGTGACATAATTGCAGTGCATAATTGATATATATTTTTTTCTATTTCTTTACAAATGAGAACCTACAAATAATAACAAGAACCTTAAAGATTCAAATTTTACTTTCTTGGTACATCTTCAACATCTAAAGGGTACTTTTTATGTAAATTTGATTGCGCTGTTAGCCTATACCCACAATGTTTTTATTTTATACGTTTTTTAGATACTTTTTACTAAATATGCTTATCCTTTTTGTAACATACATATTCAAAGCACGTAACAAAAGATATAAGAAAATTATCAATGGAAATTTAGGCCATAGATAGATATTATACACAAGCGGCCCCCGCGATGATTTGCCCGCTTGAAGATGAGATAAGAATATTTATTTAAGTGTATTTAAAAAAAAATATATTAACTATTTGGGGGAACCAGAGTAAAGAAATAAAAAAAATATTAACAAATAATAATTTATTCCTACGAGTTGGAATCTAACCCACAACCGTCGCGTTACAGTCACACGCTTGTTCCCCTGCGCTACGACGGCCTCAGGTCAATACTGTTATGCACTAAATAAAATGTAAGTCTTTTGGTATTTTATATGATTTTGCTCACAAAAAATGTCGTATTAAAAAGAAAAATGTTAACTCATTCCACATCTAGGTAGGCGGTAATTACGCGCACTGCAAACGCATTTTTTCCCGCGTAAATCCGATTCCTATCCTAAATCTTGAGTGTTTTCATGATCATACAATGTCGGTTTTTTTCTATTACCACATTAATAAAAAATTAATAAACTAAAGAGTTTTAGTTTGTAAAATTATTTAAAATAAATAAATCAGCTTCACGCTGTATCCCGCACACAGCAGGGTAGGCAGAGGGAACCTAGTGTTAAGACACTCAGTTCTCCACTTTCTGCCGAATTCTGGAGGCATTGCGTTTTGAGTGGCAGAACTCAACGCCGCGCTTAGCCTCGACACCAGAGTGCAGAAATGAAAATATAATTTTAAGTAAATATTTCATCTCCTCGAGTGGGGATCGAACCCACAAATAGTCGGTTTTACAGTCAGCCGCTGCGCCACGACTGGTCTCAAAATGATTTAATATATAGTATTGTGCAGTTAATTCAATAAAACAAGTCAAGTTGAGGAATTAGCAATTTTGATGAAATAAAATATTTTAAATTGATATAACTTTTTTATTTACGAACTGATTGTAATAAAATAAACACTACATATTAAATAAAGCTTGCCAAAATGCAATAAAAATGCATTTAAATCGGTTAAGCCATTTCTGAGATTAGCGTGAACACACACGCACAAACAAACAGACAAATAATTTAAAAATATTTGTTCTGATTTCCATTACATTAATAAATACCCCCATCATTAGATTTTCTGGTTTATATTCCATGTACGGACACCCATCAGTTACGATTTTATTATAAGCATAGATATGAGAAGGCCCCAACTACGACTTCAAACGGATATAGGTACTCCGTTCTCTACTTTTGTCTCGAATTCGATAGATAGCGTGTTGAATTGCTGAACATAACGATGCGTTCGACGGTAAAATAGAGCTGCCAGAGTCACGAAATGAATCTGAATTAAATGAATTTAATTTTAATGATATTTTCTGATGAACGAATCTACCATAGGCGAAAGGATTGAGACCAACCAACAATACAGAATAGTGCTAGGGGAACTAGGGGAGCCACTAGTTGTGGCCCCTGCTTTCCCTCAGAAATTTTACTAACAAAAAAACATTTTTAAAATATTTCTAGATACGCCTATGGAGCAGATAAACATGCAAGAAAAAAAGTGAAGCTATTTACATAATATGTACCCGCAATTACTATGATCTAATTAGTATGATATATTGGAAGAGATACATTTTACAATCTATTAGAAATAAAATTTAAATTTCATTTTAAATGAGGACTGATTGTAAACGCGACGATTGCGAGTTCGTTTTCCACTTGGGTTTGATTATTTTGTTTCAGTACAAAGTTGAGGCCAGTCGTGATGCAACGGCACGAAGTGTGACTGTAAAACCGGCTGGTTGTAGGTTCGATCCCCACTCGTGAAGAAATATTTACTTAAATGAAATATTTACTTAAATTTATATTTCCATTTTTCGCTCTGGTGGTCTGGTGGTGTCGAGGTTTAGCGCGGCGTTGAGTTCTGCCACTCAACACGCAATGCCTCCAAAATTCGGCAGAAAGTGGGGAACGGAGTGTCTTAACACTAGGTTCCCTTTGCCTACCCTGCTGTGATCGGGATATAGCGTGAAGCTGATTTTTTTTGTACAAAGTAATAGTAACTCTAGTCAAAAAACAAACACCGGCTTTCCTTTACGACACTTACACACATCCACACGAGCCACAGGGTACATAAGATAAAAAAAAACTAATAATAATGAATATATAACAATTGATAAACATATTTTACATAAAAAGAGAACCTTGAATTTTAAAACCTACGTTGCGTAGGACGTAGTTCATACGGAAAATTATTAATTGAATTACCTTTTTACTTTATAAATATATCATAAATATACTTTTATATATAAATAAATAGAAAACATCGTATATACATATAAGGGCCAACCTATCAGGTATATGCGGTAACTTGACCCGTGATGGCGGATGTATTGATTAGAAACCGCCCTTCAAATCACGCCATTTTATCTCATATTACTCCATGGACATGTTGCCTAGGAAAAATAGATGAAAATTTATCTAAATAATATTTTTTAGATATGTTAAAATATATATGTTTGTTTTTGTTATTCTATAATACACTGATCAGTCTGTCTAGATGTCATTTCAGTAATTTAAGAAAAATGCTATTTTTTGATGTTTTTCTTTAAAGATCTCTTTCAAATACCAATATCCTATAGGAATACGGGTTTATTTCCACACTCAATAAGTTAAGTAGTTGGTGTTTTTATTTCTGACTTTGGTAGATACTTACCATGACGAATCTGAGATTGATTATAAAGTTAATAAAATATTAAAATATTTCAAAATTCAAGATCTCGTGAATAGGTACCTCATCTGAACTGTCGATCTGTATAGAAGAGATTAGGTTAGGCTTTAATTTAACAATAGAGAAAACAAGAATTGAGTGTCAGTTATCTCTCATCTAAATCGTATTGTTAGTAGGGTGAAGCAATTAACTGTTAACGGTACCTTAAACATTAATACGATATATGTATGCACGTATAAGTATTTTTTTTAGCTTCACGCTGTAGCAAATAGCAGGGTGAGCCGAGAGAACCTAAAATCCTAATGTTAAGACACTCCGTTCCCATTAAGACACTTCCGTTCCTCACTTTCTACCGAATTCTAGTGGTATTGCATGTTGAGTGGCGGAACTCAAGCCGCACTTTGCCTCGTTACCAGGGCGAAGAAATGAAAATATTCATTTCCTTGAGACAGAATCGAACCCACAACCTTTCGCGTTTTTAGTCGTACCCTTATGCTCGTGCACCACGACGTATTAAAATACAAAATAAATTTGTTTATAAAACATTTAGAAATCTAATATTATAAGATAAGTAAAGAAAACTTAGTAGTATCTACCTACCACTAGACTTTATTAGTATGAAAACGCTTTAAATTATAAAGATTACTCTAAATGGGAATTGAACCAACAATCACCCGTGCAAACACACTAATCAACGACACCACAAGTGTTTAATAATGTAATTGATATACCCATACAATAATTCAAATTCAAACACTCAGCCTCAATGGGTTCTGGATACTTTACGTCCAACAAAGCCCATTCGAAACTAGTACGGTACTACTCCGGTATAAATGATTCATTTACCCACTTAGGACCGATCATGGTTTTACCGCACGGCCCTTGGTTTCATAGCTTATTAGTTTGCTGATACTAAATATTATTAATCCTTATATACTGATGGTATTTAACAACAAATATTATATCGATTTATATATAATATGATATAGAGAAAGTATATAGCGATCGTAAGTCAGGCATCACCTGACTACACGCTATTTAGTATACTATAAAAAAACCGTCTGAAAGTCTCGAGCTGTCTTCTGTAATTTAATTCTTTAATACCAAATCTTGCCCCCTTTTAAGGATATTATTTTTTAGGATTTAGCCACAAATGCATAGTTTTCAGAATTAGAACTACTTTTTTCCTGAACTAGTACTACCTGTGGAGACTACCTACCAAATTTCATATTTCTAGGTCAAATTTTGATTCCCTTTTTAGCGTTTTTTGCGATATAAACGGCCATATCTTTTTTAAGTAAATGTAGAAATACATTTTTTTCAAGAAATCAAGGGGCGGTAGATTTGAGCGTATGGTTTGAATTTCAACTCGATATTTCAAGTGTTCCTGCGATAAAGGCTAGATGGACGGACGGACGGACAGAAAAAATGTAAGCCACTTTTTAATAAGGGTTCCTTTTTACCTTAAATGGTACGGAACCCAAAAAAATATGATAATTATTAAAAATTCGCTTGATATGTTTATATTTTTAGTTAATAATAACTATGATTTAAATTTTAAAGTTAAATTTTAAGGTTCTTTCTGATTTTTTATTTTTTTTATTTTTAATTCCCTATTTCGATTTATGTTTATAATATATTATATTTGTTTCGTTTTTTTAGAAACAAATATAATAATTAAAAATAAAGATTGTTTTCATATTTAAAACCATGTTAAAATCTATTTAAAAAAAAAAATTCTATTCACCTCATTTCACCGTATCACAAATACTATAAATCATTTTCTTGTCTTTTAATAATAATGTTTTAATTTAGCACGTAAAACCACCCAAAAGCCAACTTGTTCTCAAACTTGAGACGCAATTTAATACTATAAAATTAAACTACTATAATAAATTATAGAGATAGAATGTATTCGCCATTTTATTATTGGTCACCCTTTTGATGAGACAGTACTTTTGTGATACCATTGTTACTTTTATTGTTTTTAATAAATTTCTGGTTTTGTTATGTTAAAATTGTTTTGTTATTGTTCTGTTGTTGTTATATTAAATTTTTCATGTTTTAAAATATGCGATACGAGATCTGCAGTTGAAGGTTTAAGAAAATACAATTTTATAATTAAACTTATTTTAATTAAATTTTAAAATGAAATACAAACTAAATCTAAAACTAAAATATATCTAAGATTACTTTGACTTCGATGTAAGAAGAGCAGTAATCTACCTAAACCTAAATTAATGTGACTTAACCTATTACTTAATTATTCCACGATAGAATAATAAATGTGGGAAAAGAATAAATTCCTTTCCCACCGGCGCCGTTCACCCGATCTCTCTCGTTGTCATCGATGCATTGTGATTGACACTTACTGAAACTAGAGTCGAGACAACGCGTTCTCCTTTTTGCACTAACAATCGAGTCACTGCGTGTTAGTTTACAAATATTGCGAACGGAATATAAAGACAATTTAAATATAATTATTTTCCTCCGTGGTTGTTAATTCATAATCGTCGTAATTACAGTCAAACGCTGTAATATTATGCGACGACCTAAATTTACAATGCTTTTTATTTGTCAATTAAAATTGCCTACCATTTTGATCAACTTTTGCAACGACGACATTTTATTATTACTAACAATTTAGCTAGGCTGTTTATCTATTTCTTCATCACATGTTCCAGATTATTAATTTTCATATATCAATTAAAATCGCTAACATCTGAGCTGAATATCTTTCACTTTGTTAACGCAGCGTTGAGTGTGAACTCTTTGCCTCGGTACCTTACCTTAACTTGGCTTCACGTTTTATCCCTAGCGGGGTAGTCAGAGGAAACGGAGCGCCAAACGCTACTTGCTCTGCTCTTTCGCCTCGTCCACTGTCATCAACCTCTACATACGGTATATATGAAGAGGTTGATGACTCCGGAGGGTCCTCGTGATTTTTATGTGACCTTCCACCAGTATCTTTGATACTGTGTTTTAGAAGGTCAACCAAGGTCTCCCTCTACTTCTCTTACCACTCATTCGTTATACGTGCCCATAAAAGTTGAACACGTTCTTCTTCATTCTCACTGTGACATCTTCGCTAGTACCTGCCATTCTGAGCATCTCTTTTGGATTCGATCAGCTAAGCAGACTTCGCATATCCTTCAAAGAGATCTCATCTCCACGATATTCATCTTTCTTTCATTCTTATTCTGTAATATTCACGTTTCGCTGCCTTATAACAGCGTCGGTACCAATACTGCATTGTGTACCGCCAAACGCGCAGCTGTGCTGACGTTTCGCCGTCTCATTAATGCAGCTAAGACACGTTAACACTGTTACCGGCAATACGCCTTTCTACATTCGTCTGGTATCTTCCATCTCTACTGAACATACTTCCCAAATATACCACTTCATTCACTTGTTCTAATATCTTATCATTTACACTAATGTTGCATTCCGTCCTTTCTTCATCTCTTTCAAAAACCAGAACCTTTGTCTTATTCGCATTCAGGCTTAGACCATCATATTCAGACCCTTCTCTCAGAGTGGTGACTAATGCCTGCAACTCGCATTCTGATGATGCGCACTACATCATCTGCGTACAGCAGGCAATTTACATTCAAGTCACCTACTTTCACTCCCATATCACTTTATTTCACGCCTTGGAGACAGCTATCCAAATACAAATACAATAGCAATTGTTTAACACTCAATTGGATCTCAAGCCAGGGCGACATGCCAGCTCCTACTCGCACGCAGGCTGAGTAATCTTCGATTTTCTCTAGCATTCTTATCCCTAATATTGTCCTGTCACGAGTGGCACGTGGCAGGTAGAACGTGGTAGCCCTCGTAAAGGCCCTCTGGCAAGGGTCGCTGCGGGCAAGCCTGCCATCGTGAACCCCCAGAATATTACTATCTATTTATTATTTCCTTTTTTTACTATTGTTTAACTAAAATTGATTGATTCTTTGGTGAATATTGCGTTTCCTATTTTTTTTATAATTTAATAATATGTCAAGTCTAACGCAAAAGCTAAAATAACTTCAACATCCTGTCTGTCATGCTTACCTATCACTTGCCACTGCCACTGCCTGAACACAGTAAAGTACTCACAAGCGTATGAATAGCATTCAAGCAGCGTTTTTGTAGGATTGGAACTTGTAGATGCTTACCGAGCTTTGACAAGCGTATAAGCGAGGTATAATACTTACCTGCAAATATCGCCATTTCCATTCTAAAATGTTATAGCCCATTTATTCGTTTGTGAAAGTTTGCCAAACCTTCAAACAGCCCCTCTTGTCGTGGCTTGTGATGGCTTGCGAGAACTTATCGCAAATTCGGACCAGTATCGTTTTTTAAACACAGGTTAAAGGAAGTTTGCGGCAAACGCTTGCGAGGTGATTACACGTTTGGCATTGGAGTTTGTAAGCATTTGCCCAGCGAATAAGCCACGTATAATGCGCTAATACGCTTGTGATGGCTCTGCAAACTGGGTGCTTATACAATCTATCAAATCGAAAATGGCAAGTCTTCACAAACATGTAAACGGGCTATAATGTTCATTAAAAATACAAGTGACGGCTAGCTGTCACTGTCATAACTTTAATTTTGCGGTTTTGCGTGTTCTTCCATAGAAGAAACAGCTATTAATGTAATTTTACCATTATGAATCAAACAATAAATGTAGATCAATTAAATTCAGCTTTAACATCCCTTAGAACGCTGCGTTCAAGCGTGAGTCATGTATTCGAAACATTATCAAACGGTCTCCGAGCTGACCACGGAGAAGACGGCAAAGATAAGTTCCTCTTGGAGCTACAAGAACTTCTCAATAATGTCAATATAAATCTACGAGACTTAGAACAAACAACTAATGGACTACCAATTCCAACGGCACCTTTTAATCTCGGAAATACAACTTTCTTAAGCCAGGAAACTACTCAAGATCGTCAAGCTCTATACACACAACTAGTTAACAGTTACAAGTGGACAGATAAAATACATGAATACTCTTCTTTTGCTCACACGCTGCTAAGTCAGAATTCTCTAAAGCGTTCATACATAAATTCCGGCAGTACTAAACGACGCGGCAAGTTGCAGAGCAATCACAACGTTGCGCCATTACAAGTCGATAACGTTATAAACAACATAGATAGATCTTACAACGATATGAAAATAACTATATCACGACCATTCGCAAGTAATGCTGTAGTACAGATCAATTTAAGCCATGTTTTAAAAGCTGTAGTTGCTTTCAAAAGCTTGCTCATGGAATGGGTTATGGTGAAAGGGTATGGTGAAACTCTAGATCTATGGACCGAGTCCCGTCATCATGTTTTCCGAAAAGTGACAGAAAATGCTCATGCAGCAATGTTGCATTTCTATTCACCTACATTACCCGAACTGGCTGTTCGGTCGTTCATGACGTGGTTACATAGCTATGTGAATTTATTTAGTGACCCATGCAAGAGATGTGGATGTCACCTTCACCATACTTCAATGTTGCCCCCAGCGTGGCGTGACTTCCGTACCCTCGAACCTTTTCACGATGAGTGTAAGCAATAGTTAATGTGGTATTGAATGCGAAAGCATGGAGCATTTGATTATAAAATTGATTGTTGCAGCTTTCTCATTCAATATTATTAAATAATCAAAAATCAAAAGGACTTAAGAATCTTGAAGTAAAGTGAAAATAAGAATTGTAATTATTATATGTAATGTTACAAATAAACATAGCATTATAAGTAATATTTAAATAACAATCATCTTCACTTGGAAAATATGAAAATTCTTTAAGAATAATGCTAATTAATATTGTCAGTTTATGTCCAAATAAAACAAAAATCACAAGTTCACAATCAGTATCTTAGAAACTTCACTTTTAAAAATGCTATTTTCAAGTTGAGAATACAGGTTCAATCCCACTACATAAAAAAAATATATTTTGAAATATTTTACTTTAAATATAAAACAAATCAGATTCACACTGTATTCAACATACAGCATGGTAGGCAGAGGGAACCTAGTATTAGACACTTTGTTCCCCACTTTCTGCTGAATATTTTGAAGCATTGCTTGTTGAGTGGCGAAAGTTATCGCCGGACTTTGGCCTTGTCCTTGCCAAAGCAAAGAAATTAAAATATTAATAAATAATAATCCATTTCCTAGAATGGAGATCGAACCCACAACTGTTGCATTACAGTCACATCCTTGTGCCTCTTCACCACAGAGGCTTTAAATATATAGTTATAAAAACAAGATTTTCTTTATGTTAAATAGTAAGTTACTTATAAATTAGAAGGATCCGTTTTTAAAATTAAGTTTTAAAATAAGTTATATTATAAGGCAATTGTAAATTATAGACATTTAATAAATATTCTTATTTTTATATCCATGGAACCTCATTAACCTGACTAATTGTTGTAATTAGAGAATAAACTGCAAGAACCTGGAAATTGCTAACCAGGTATAGGTTTAACATGCCCCTTTTTAAATGCACATTAATACTTACACTTGGTGCACTTCCACAACACTAAATTGAAAATTATTCTAATCAGTAGAATAATTTTAAAGTCATCTTCAAAGTATGTTCTACAAATAAGTTAACGATGGTTCTAGACAGGCCAAAATCATTTAAAAGACTAGAGTGTGGCCGTCGTGGTGCAGGGGCACAAGGGTATGACTGTAACGCGACGGTTGTGGGTTCGATCCTCATTAGAGAGAATAAATTATTTATTAAAAATTTCATTTTTTCGCTCTGGCAAAAGTTTGGCGTAGAATTCCACCACTCAACACGCAATGCCTCGTAAAATACGAGGGTAAGAGGGAAACGGAATGTCTTAACACTAGGTTCCCTCTGCCTACCTTGCTGTATCCGGGACAGGGTACAGCAGGGTAGGATACTTAATACTTATTTATTTTAGAGAGATTCTTCTGGTAAACCTCTCGCTCATACTTGTACTGGATACATTTTTTCTCTAATGCTGGTCAGAAAATTTTAACAAACAAATTTTCAAATAACTTAATATATAAAGAATTTCAATCAAATCACGAGATTTGATTGAAATTGTATGTAGACGATACATACATACACATGTACTCAGTTGGTAGTCGGAAAACCCTGAATTATATATAAAAATGTGAGTTGGATGTTCAAGTCTTCACTATATCTATACTAATATTATAAAGCTGAAGAATTTGTTGGGTTGAATGGACTAATCTCAGGAAGTACTGGATCAAATTGAAAAAATCTTTCAGTATTGTGTAGCCCATTTAACCAAGAAGGCCTGTTAAATGTTTGTGATCCACTTTATCTACAGTCAGAGTCACCTCGCATTCTATTTGACTATGCAGGCAAAGCTGGAGATATTACGAACAACTAGTACAAAATAAAATAAAACATTTACATATATAACTAAAATTAACATTTATTTAACAACACTATGTATAAGGTCTACACACAGCGACTGTGTGATCAACGCTACATGCAACCTCCAAAACGTGGGCGCCTATACTTATTTTCAATGGAAAATGTTGATCTTTTCCATGACCGAGTCCCAAGCAGCCATGTCGATTCCTACCCCACATGTAAAGGTCCCCATCGTTAGTTATGGCAGCAAGATGGCCGATCCCGCTTGAAACTTTAACAACTCTCGAATCAGGGTTGAAATCGTTTCTGCCTAATAATGTAGAGGGAATTTGTTTTGGTTGATAAGCATGTTGTACATTTGGCCCTAGACCTAACAAACCGAAGCCCCAGACGAAAACATCACCATTTTCTGCAAAAAATATATAATAATATTAATAACTAAAAAAAACATTCCATAAAATTATGTTGCGTTAATTACAAATAAAAAATAGTTATTTTTTTTTATTTTAAAAATCTAAAAATAAAGTATAAATAAAAATATCTGCACCCGACAAAAAAATAATAATATAATTTGACACTAGTAGCATATAATAGCATGTAATAAAGGATTATAACTACAATCTTATAATTTTTTGCTGTGTACGCAAAACCCACTTCTGCCTCTGCGCCACGATGGCCTCCTTTAAACATAATATATAAGAATGATTTAAAATAATAGTCTTCACGCTGCATACAGGATACAGCCTGAAGATATAAAAAGAAATAAGAATCTTGAGGCCATTGTGGCACAGCGCTACAATGACAACTCTAAAAGCAACAGTGTGGTGAACCCACGACCCTACACCAGTGATTCTCAACGACTGTGCCGCGGCACTTTTGTGTGCCGAAAAATTTCAAAAGGGTGCTGCCAAATTTGCAAAGATATAATAATGTTGATACTATTAAATTATATCATTTAAAAAAAATATTTTTAACATGAATATAAATTTAAATCCACAAAAAAATAAATTATTGTATTATTTGCTTTGCAACCCGTTTTTTCTTAGTGCCTGCGTAAGCGGCGGCATAGCGGCGTTTTGTAGTAAGTAAATAATTTTTATCTTTTTCTTTGTGTGCCGCCAAATTTTGAAATCGTTAAATATGTGCCGCAACAAAAAAAGGTTGAGAATCACTGCCCTGCCCAATCAAGTTAACTTGAAATGAAAATATTTCCCTTTATCATTACATTTTATCATGAAAAATAATAAAGTAATTACAACATCACACATACCATTACAGACCAAACAAAATGAGCCGCCAGCGGCTATATCAACTATCTTGCCCAAGCCCTTGGTGAAATTGACCAACGCGTACGACATGTTCACTTGCTGTTGTTTTGTGTTCATTGGCACTTGACCATACTCTGAATTGCCCCAGCCGAATAGCTCTCCATTATCTACAAATAAGATTTTAAAATTTTCTATGAATTTAATTTTATTATTTTCCTAAATAGAGGTAGTAAGTTCAGATCCCATAGAAAGTATATTATAGCTACAAATCTTACTTCATTATTATAAATGATGTAATTTCCTTTTTTCTATACATGTAGACTATAAGAAATAATCAATTTTGATACGCAGAGGAAACCTAGTACTAAGACACTCCGATTCCGACTTTCCGCCGAATTCTGAAGGCATTGCGTGTAGAGTGGTGAAACTCAAGGCGCGCTTTGCTTCGACACCAGAGCGGAAATATAAATTTAAATAAATATATCATTTCCTCAAGTGCGTATCGAAATCCACAACCAGTCGCATTTACAATCACACTTTGTGTCCCTGGCCTACAGACGTCGTCTTCGTCTTATCATACGTAACACTTAAAATAAAAAATGTTTTCTAACTATTATCATACAAATCTTAACAAATTCATCTTACTGGGCAATTTTAAACATAATTTTATTAATTCACCAAAAAAAATAACTAGACAAAGAAAACAATACAAACCGCTCAAAGCCAAAACGCAGTCCACGGTAGAGGCAACTTTAACAATCTTCTCGCTGGTCACGTCTCCTTTCACAGCACCGGGATGGCCTTGGTTGTCATATGTGCCGAGCCCCGTCTGACCGTCTGCTCCCCACCCACAGGAATAGAGCTTACCTGATTCCGTTATAAATAAGCTGAAACAAAAAAAATATATTTGAAATCTATATAATTTTTTTAAAATATTCAGTCATTGATTAGATATTTTTTTGATAACAAATATTAATACGAGTGTATAAGGCCGTCGTGGCCTGGTGGTACAAGGGGTTGCGTAAACGTGTATTCTGTTCCCCATTAAAACAGTTACATTCCCCACTTTCTGCCAAATTTGCAGGGCATTAAGGGTGTTGAGCGGCAGCGCCTAATCATTTGCCTTGCCGCGCTTTGCCTCGCTACAAAAGCGAGGAAATGAAAATGTAAAATATTACATTTCCCCGAGTGTCAATCGAACCTACATCCGTCGCGTTTACAGCATGCTTGTGCCCCTGCGCCACGACAGCCTCATTTTTTATATGGAAATATAGAGAAATAAATATCACCTATGATCCTGTCCACAACATATATCCACAATTTTTTCCTTTCCTAATCTCTTAATATTATAAGACGCCATGCTGCCTTTATATTCTTCATTTGGATTAATCTTCCTGCCGCACTGTCCATATGCATTGTTGCCGAGTGTGTATACACCTTCATTGTCTGTTAGGATTAATGTGTGAGAGCGACCTGCTGCCAGACCTGTGATCTGCAATATTATACTAAGTAACAGTTTCACGCTCTTACCCGCGTAACACGGGAACCAGAAAGAACCTGGGGTTGGAGGTGTTAAGACACTCCATTCTCTACTTTTCGTCCAATTTTCGAGACCTTACGTGATGAGTGCCTGTAGTTAACGCCGTATTTTGTCTATTAAATAAAATTTTTGTATGAAGACTATGCAAGTTTTGTATATGGGAAGGCTGAAGTACATTAAGCTAGTGATATGACATCAGATCGTAAGAAAGATTACAGGTTCAATTCGAAATCGGGAGACTAATGATTTCCATTTTCTTGCTCTTTTAGCAAGATAATGGTATGGCATAATGATCCATCACTTAACACGCAATGTCGCAAAATGAATCTGCCCCTTATTGCGTGGGAACGGAGTGTCTCAATACTTGTTTTTTTCGGCCTCTCCTTCTATTTGCGTTATACAGGATGAACCTGACAAAATAAATAAATACAAAAATTAACTCACTTTTGTCTCCAAAGACTTATACGGTATATAAATAGGTGCAGGACTCAATAACATTTCCAAGGGATGACCTATTCTAGGTGCGTGATAGCCTATTTGTGAATCTGTATTTAGTCCTGTACCAAATATTTTGTGTTGCTCATTTGTTTTTATTGCGGCCACTGTGAAACCGTAGCCGCTAGCTACCTTTGTTACCTGTAAAATATTTTTTTTATTAGTGACAGGAAGTTTTCTTATCAAAATAGTTGTAATTTTTTTTCTATTACTGTTAATAGGAACATTTTAATTCATGAGGCCAGTCATGGCACAGGTTGTGGGTTCGATTCCCACGTGTCGTGTGAACGGTGTGTCTTAACACTAGGTTTCCTCTGTCTACTCTGTTGTGTGCGGGATGAAGCATGAATCTGATTTTATTTTTATTTTATTTCATTTAAAATAAAAAGAAGCTATTGCGCATTGTGGGTTCTGTGCCTCGATTGGCCTCAAATTTATGTAAATATTTCGAAATATTTTTTTTAGACATAATTTTCACAACACTGACATACTTCTTGTAGTATTTTAATACTTACATCAAATCTCTCGCAAAAACTAGATCTCATGGGATGCCAAATGTAGCTAAAAGCATTTCTGTATGTTTTTTTGAATTTTTTCATGGCCCTCGGCATGTGTATACCAAGGGCACCAGTTTCCGCCAGTCCCCATACATATACTCTTCTGTCTGAACTCTTACTTACTGGATACTGGAATACTAAGGAATTAAAACAACATTTAAAAAAATCAAGTACCTTAACAGTAATGTAATTTATTGTATCTAAAAGGAGATGTAAAAATTGTTAAAATATTCTTTACTATAAATCAGATAACATTGCTCTTAATATTTAAAATAGTACAATAGATGATTTTATTGTTAAATGACAAAGAATTAGAGAAATGGGAAGAGGTGAACTGACTAAACAAATATACGAAATATAAACATATATGCGTATTGAAAACAATCGTTATCATATTGAAAACATGATCATAAATTCATAACCTATACTACAAATTCAAAGTCTATATTACAATAATATATTTATTACAATCATTAAATATATATTAAAAATATAACGTAATAATTACTTGGCAATTGTTCTTCTTCTTTGGGATCTACGAATTTCCTTTTGTTTTTCGCCGTCCGACTAAATAATATAGCAGGAGTTCTGCGCTGTACAAATAGCTTTAACGTATTCATATTAACATAAGAGACCATATTGTTAAAATCTACTATGATCTTTTTATATTATTATCGTTATTTTACAAGTATCCCATTTTTATAATTTATTTTGATTTTCACAAATTCAAATTTGACATTTTAGTATCATGACATTTGTATTAGCGTTCCTTTTCACGATTTTATAACTATTGAATATCACAGTTTCAAAAAATATATGTAATAAATAAAATACAGTACTAAAAACTTTAAGTTTACGTAAAAATTGCGTTATAATCAGCGTTAGCATATTTTATTTCGGAGTACTACACTCCAATGTCTTTATTGTGTCATATATACTAATATTTTTTTTAAATGGAAAATCGTCATTAAACCGAAACAAAACTAAAGAATAGATATATAACAGAGTATAGAGAATCTATATCTCTGCAATTGTTAAAAAGTAAATTGATAAGTGGAGCTAAGTCTGTCTCGCCCGGGACTTTTAGTTTAAAAATCAGGATATCCCACCATAACTACTAGCTACTTATAATCTTAATTTCTTTGTTGCTGTTAATATTTTTGAGTTTTAGAGAAAAAAAATATAATTGAACTTCGTAGTTATTGATAATAGATAAACAAATAATTATTAATCTATATATATAAAAGGACATGTACCTGACTGACTGAGGTAAGACGCACGCACAGCCATAACCGCTGTGCGTAGAAATTTGAAATTTGGACAGATGTTTATTTTCATAATCTAGACATCCATTAAGAAGGGATTTTAAAAAATTTTAACTCTAAAGGAATGAAACAGGGGTTGAAAGCTTGTATGGTTTTTTTTTTAAATCGGCACCGATTTAAAAAAAATGAAATTCAGACTCTTAAAAATATTACATTAAACACGTGTTTCATGGTTTTTTAGAATTTTCACCTAAGTTCAAATAAGGGGTTGAAAGTTTATATGGAAAAAATCTTTAAATCGCCACCTAATTTTATAAAAATTTTAATTCAAACTTAAATATGTTTTATTGAACAAGTGTTTCGTGTTTTTTTAGAATTCACCCCTAAGGGTGCAAATAAGCGGGCGAAGCTGCGCGCGCCCACTAGTACAGAATAAAATAGACTCAAATATATTTCTGAATAGAATTTATATTTGGGACATTATAATTTTTCTTTAAAGTAAGCATCGTATTTCAGAAGGACGATTAATTAGGAAGGTCATTGAATAAAAAAAAATCTTATAACAAACACAAAAACAATCAATTAACACGTATATTAACAATATGGCTACTGTTGAACATCTATTTTATTTTAGACAGTAGATTGGCGCGGAACTGCGTGTTTTGGAACAGTGCTTTGATGAGACTTCTTAGCTCTTCCACTTGGAAATGCACTGCTAATGGGCCAGTGCCGTCGTTCCAATGGTTCTCTATATCTTTTAGAGAACCTCCGAGAACAAATATTAATTCTTGTAATTTGATCCAAGATTTGACATACTTTGTTACATCATTGATATCCTGATAAACAAAAAATATTTATTATTAGATAAGGCATATTGTGACAAACATGATCGTTTTACTTAGGATAATTATAATTGAATATTATTTTTGGATTTGCTATAAAAAGTATGGCGCTTCATTTATAACAATAAACAAATATTGTATATACAAAAAAATGTTTACTACAATTATTAAAGAAATTCAAAGCTTATTCTTAAATCTTACTTGAAACAATTGTGGGGTTTTCTTTACAACCAGTGTATACATTTCCGTTAGCTGAGTTGCCATCTCCATAGAAATGTCCTCCACTGTGCACACTCGGTGTATTAATTCATCTAAGAACATGTTTACTAGTGTTGCCATCAACCTAAAATATATATTATGGTAATATATTTTTTATTTTATAATATCGACATATTTCAATTTCAATTTCAATAGATGTATATATTAAACACTCATTTGAAATGAATTGGGCCAACATAAAATAAAACAAAAGTATATCATATGTTTAAATCAAACATTCAAACTGAATTTTCAGAATTTTGATACTTATTATGTAGATAAAGGTGTTAGTCAAATTTAACAAAACGGATAATGGGTCAATCCACTTTTAAGGTACTTCTTTTAGTGTGAACGAGGACAACGTCGCGCTGATATATATGATATCATACTACGACTCTCTTAGTGTCATAATTTCTTGCTTAAACGTATCATTTTCTAAGGATATTTTTGACTTTTTTATATGTATGTATACTTTTTTGTTTACTTTTATATATATATATATATATATATATATATATATATATATATATATATATATATATATATATATATATATATATATAATAAAATAAAAAAAAAAGATTTGTTTACGCAACACGATAGAATGGATGTTTTGATTGTTCTTCAGAACAAACATTCAAAAAATTTAAGATAGAAAAATTGCGAATGTTCGTTGATATCTGGACTTGGGAACAGTGTTTTGTAAATAAAATGGACATTGTTCACCTGCGTTACTACAAAAAATAAAATATTAAATCTTTAGAAAGTTATTAAACAAAACAAAAACATCTAAAGATCTTTTTAAATGAAACTGTTTGCAGTAGTTCGTAGTACTGCCGAAACGTCGGGTTTCCAAAAATGTATAATACTAAATATACGCGATTAATCCGGTTAAATAGTTTTATTTAAAATGTGTAATAAGCGTTCGTGAAAATCAAAGATCTTTCTATTTAAAGATCTAATTCCCTAAAATATCTACAAAATTTATAAAATATTTATTATTAATGTTGTTTTTTTTTGGGGACACGAAAGAAGTACTTTAAAAGTTGATTGACTCTAGTAACTAAATTGACGAATTACACATTTATAATCTAATTTAGCTTTTTTAAAGCAACTTCCATTAAAATACAATATGTTTGAACTATTTTCGGTAAGTATTATATCTTACCAACTCCTATTTCCATAAAAATATTGTAAAAAGAAAAAAATAAACATTTAAAAGTTATACCTTACAAAAACATTAGGCGGAAATACACCGATCCAAACATTCTTTAACAGTTGAAGTTGTCGCAGACATTGCCTCACAGCAGCTTCAGCGTTTTCACTTAGCACATCCTTTACGACTATGCAATTAAGATCTGAAAGTTTTTTTACATTATATTTTATTATATTAAAAATACACAAACATATGCAATAAAAATGTAATTAATAAATGAAACGGAATAGTTATACTCACAATTTGTGAGTATACCACATATACATATCTGGTTCAGTTTTGCAAAAAATGATCTGCTATTTTTATTTTTTAAATCGAAGATTCATCCACAAATTTGTGTATGCATAATTCATGCATGTGCATTAAGAGAAAAAATAACAAAAACCCACCCGAAGATCGTATGTTATCCAATATTTGTTTTCTCTGTTGTTGCATATGCATTGTCAAGTGTTTATAGCCGAGGTCCCTCATTTTCTGTACCAAGTCTACAAAACATATCACATATGGTAGCTCTCTGCCCTCCATTAGAGACACCCATTTATGACCTAATGTTTGAAGATTGTGCGCTAGATACATACAGTTATTATGGAATAGGGCTAGAATGGAAAAAAATATAATTATAATATCTTAAATTTCGGTCAATTTTTGTTAAAACTTTTAAATAATTTTGTCAGTTTTCTAAATTCTTTACAATTTAACTCTCAATTTATACATTATATACCAAGATTACGAAGGTAGTGTATAGTATATGACATTTTCTTATGGTTTATTCGAATGCACCTTTAGGGATTCATAGGTTCAGTAAATCATATCCCAAAAATGGTACTAAGATATTAGAAAACATATAAAAATTCTAACATGGCAGACGCCCTTAAGCCCGCGCCTTTTGTTTACCGTCCAAGCGCAAATTATAACTTTCTTTTATTTTGTATAATACGAAGGCATTAGTTAATGCGCTGGAAAGGTTTCTAAAAGACGCGGGTTAAGTCCTGGTATGTTAAAATTTTACTTACTTACTTTCACAATACCTAATACAAAAAAATAAAAAAGTAATTAAAAAGGTGAGGTACGGTAATTTACTCACCCACATATTGTGGAATAGTTTGTAAATAGTTTTCATGATGATACGGAACAACCGCGTCATACAGCTCAAATATGAGCCTAACAGTATCATATAACTTCTTGCACACTATATCAGAACATTGCACCGCTTGTTCCATCACTATATACACTAAGTCCAAAAGCTCTTGAGCGGTCTTCGATATCATACATCTTGGAAAGTAAAAAAGGCTTTTTGGTATCATCAGGGAAAATATTTCGAGTGCTTCGAGCAAATTATTGTCTTTCGGAACAGATTCAGAAGATAATGGTTCTTCTGGAATATTCTCCACGCCTATTGACATGGTTAAACTTAAATCTTTGAGCATAATAGAGCGCGCCGTCTCTAGGAAATGTTGACTAGACCGTTCCGCGAATAAGACGTCGATGTTCTTCATATATTTTAGTAAAGATAATCCTTTGTCGGGGAATATATTGGTCACTATAAGAAAACGTTGGAAATCTTCTATTTCTGCCGTCACTCGACCGTAGGTTTGAAGATCATTTATATTATACGGTATAGTATCGATCAAACAATCTTTTATTAACATTTCACAAAGCTCTTCGCCTACTATATGTCCGAACATTTTCATTAGGCTGCGCTCGTTATGAAAAGGGACATTGAACCTGTTGTTCAGATAGTGGAATAATAGCCTCATATTTGCTAAAGTATTGCTGTAGGAAGGCATGTAGTTAGCTTTGTGTGTTAACGTGACCGAAGCAGACTCTTCAGAATCCGCATAAACTACGCAATCGTTTTTAATCATAGGAATCAAAACTTCCTTCTTTAGAAATTCGGAAAAATCAGTAATTTTCTCCATTAGCTTAGTACTTTTATCCAAAGCATTTACTACGTCGATAGAAATATGGTTATCGTCTAACGAAATATTGAAATTGACAACGCTTTTTCGATTGCCTGGTTTACTAGAATATGACACCATTCTGTCCCATTCTTGATTCAGATCGTGAATAAGGCTATCCATTATGACCTGAGCAGTATTTCTAATGTTCGCATACAGTTCCATGTCACAGAAACCATCTGCTGGTTTTTCTATAAACTGGAGTAGATCGTAAACAGACTCCACTGCCTTAGAAAAACTTTGAGCCTGTCGGCCGTCATCAAAGTCTTTGACATATCTGCCACATGTGATGACATCACATACAATATTCATGGCAAAATTAACAGATTCTAATTCTTTGGTAATTTGGTCGTGACTCTCAATGGATTTTAATATTTCGGCCATTGTTTCTTGCTCGATTTCCTTCTTACATTCCTCCATCTCATCAATTAAAGCTTTGCTTTCAGCACACAGCTCTGTACTTCCATCTAATATACCTGCTATATCGAAATCGGAATTTTCTATAAACACTCTTGTATCTGCCTTCAATTTTTCTATTTCTTCCAAAATTAGTGGCATTTTTTCTTGAGGGGTCCATGTTTCTTCGTCGCTATTAAGAATTTTACTAATAAAATTTTCTACGTCATACTCCGCCATATTAGTATTTTCTTTTAGACCTGTCTTTCTTGATTGCGGGTTCTGGTTTCCGTTCGTATTTAGGTGACGTCTTGTGTGAATTTCGGCTGCTGCTGCGGGAACTGTGGTACTTATTAGAGCTTACGGCATGCCTGAGTGTGTTAACTAGAAATCGCTTATTAGTTTTTTGTTGTGGTCCTTTTATCCAGCCAGAAGGTCCAACTATTTCCGCCCTTGCAGCACCTTGCACTGCTTCTCTAAGTAACTCTTCTACTGCAAGCCTATAAACAAGAAGCATATACAAAATAAAAATATGTTTATATATACACTACTTTGATGCAGGTGCACAATTACAATGACAATGAGTTCCAATTTCATATGACTCAAACTTATGCTTATAATGGAGGTACTTTCACAATATGATTAAACAAATCAAGCATAAAACATGTGAATATTTTAAATGGACACAAAATCGAAAATGAAGATATAGATCACTAAGTTTTCTTAGGCCGTCAAGGCCATTGTGGTGCAGTGGGACAGCATTTACAAGTAAAATTTATGGTTATGAGTTTTTAAGGTTTCAAGGCTATCTCGGCAGAATGCAAAGTGTAGTTTATTGTTTTACAAATCTCTATCTGCCTACTGCAAAAAATCAAGAAACTATGATGAATGCATATGCAAGTGCATTTTGCATTAATAACTTTTATTTTTATTAATTCCTTCAATGTGTCACACTAAGAAATATAAGTTACACTTACTATTAGTAGTTATAGTTGAATAAATTTGCATGACATTTACTTAATCATTATAAATATATATGTGTAAGTATTTATATATAACTTAAACAAACAATATATTAGGTACCTATAGTTTGGTTTAATATTTTAATGAATTTTAGTTGTAAGCATTCAAGTATTATCTGTTAATTTTTATTTCAATAAATATATTTTATCTCCTTTAATGACATTATTCATCTACATTGTAAATACTATTATTTTAACAATCGAAAGAAACTTGTTTTAACAATCGAAAGAAATTTGAGAGGAGGTAAAATCTAAAATTAGCATGACAAATTACTATGACATTTAATGAAAAGTATTACAAACTAATTACTAATTACAGTATAATATTTTATAAATCAAGCCTATGTAATAATGGTCTTTTAAGTCTACAATTGTATATCTAAGCATTGTCTTATAGGTTAAATTATATATTAATATGAATAATACAAATATATATACATAGTACACATCGTAGAAATTTAACTTCTTGAATTATTTTTCATGTTGTAAAATTTTATTTTATAGGCTTTTCCACTAGAACCAATTAACAACCATTCCTTAAAACGAAACGACATTCAATTGTATAAAATTTTCAAAACAATCATAATACAAATACACAATAATATGGATAGGTACTGTTTAATTTAGAGCACATTTCGCTCGGCTTTATTTTATATCTAGAATAATGCAATTATACTGCAACGTTTAGCAACCTATTGGACGAATTTGCTGTAAGTATTCTGTATCATATTTTATATAGGAAAAAAGAGAACACCATTATTATAACATAGCATTCATTGACGACAACGAAAACGTACTTCTCTAGGGCCTCGTCATCTAGTGTTTTTTTTTCGGGTTCTTTGCTTGTGTCTTCTTTATCTGTCATAGTTTTCTTAAATTCAGAAACACTCTAATTACCTTTTTAGTAATTAAACAACACTAAACTAATCGAATCGCACCATTCTCATCCAAAACACTATTTTTTTCCAATAAAAACATAAATTCAATACAATTGTTTGACAATTTGACAATTGGGAAAATAAAGATGCGTTTAAATTATTTTTTTGATACAATAACTTAAAATAAATATGTATATACTGTTTCCACATAAGTCTACAAGAATTAAAACAAAATATAAGCATTATTGTGTTTTATGCCCAAGATTCGTTTATTGAAGTCTTAATGTTATGTAAACAAAATAATTTCAATGTTGGTGTTGTCATAAAAGTGAATGCATCTATAACTGTTAATAGCGCTTATCTGGCAATGATTTGAACGCGTGGAGTGAAACGTCAGCCACGTACCGTGAACGTTTGTCAAAATTAGTAACATTTCACTATTACTCGCGTTGAAAACGAAAGAAAATTTGTTCATTACTATTGTTTAACGTAAGGTAATATAAACATTTAATTACTTAAAAATAACTTTATTTTATTTATGTTTTATATATTATAATTTTTATTTGTATGTAATATATTTTCAGTCATATTTCTATTATCTACGTTTTCCTATAAGATTTTCAATTAATAAAATTTTAATTTTCAGGCGCAATGGCTGCTAAATTATTATCGTTGATGCTCATCGTCGCTGCAGCTGTAACGGCAGACGAGGAACCATCAGTTGCAAGATTATTAGTATCAAAGCAAGTTCTAAACAAATATTTAGTAGAAAATATGGATATTTTAATTAAATACACACTCTATAACGTTGGAACAGCACCTGCTGTGGATGTAAAACTCGTAGACAATGGCTTCCACCCTGAAGTATTCACAGTGGTTGGTGGACAGTTAACTGCTGAGATTGATAGAATAGCCCCTCAAACAAATGTGTCTCATGTAGTCACACTCAGATCAAACAGATATGGCTACTTCAACTTTACATCTGCTGAAGTTAGATACAAAGCCAGTGAAGATGCTGTTGAGGTAAGCACTTAAAAAGTAACAAGCTTAATACACAACAAAAGTGAAAGTAAATCCATGTCAATGTAAAAGTCACTTATACAATTTCATTTATATTATTTTAATATTAAAAGTACTATTACATAGTAGTTTTAAGTTCAAATTTTATATCACATATAACAGAATGACTCCATTCCCTGTTTGCCACCCAATTTCAAGACATTACATATTGAGTGGGAGAGCTCAATGTTGCACTGTGTCTTGCCAGAGTGGCAAAGTGTTTTTTTTCCAAATAGGGATTTAAATTCAAAACCATTGACCAACAGACAATTAATTTTTTTATGAATAAATATATATATATATATATATATAATAATATATTGATTATTTTTACTAATATAATAAAGCAGAAGAGTTTGTTTGTATATAATATCAGTGTATAGAGTGTAATTCTAAGTTCTCAGCTTTAAATAATGAAATAACAGTAATAATTAAAATCATCGAATTGCTTTAAGTGTGCGCTGCGGAAATAGTTGAATATATGTAAATACATTGTACTACAAAAACATTCAATTTCATCAGTTCTAAAATAAATCAAAGCTCTGTTTACGGCCGCAAGCCTAGGCTCGGTCCCACGTCCCATGCTGCCGATGATGTTCTATCATACAGCCACATAGTATTAATGATTGAATATATTAATCTGTGGTACACAGGCTATGCTGCAGAGATTGTTTTTATTTTTCTTATATTTGAAGGAATATGTCTAATTTTAATTTTTATTCTATTTCAGAGCCAATTTTCAATCAGCAGCGCCCCAGGTGAAGGCACAATTGTTGCATTCAAAGACTATGACCGCAAGTTCTCGTCCCACATTTTAGATTGGGCAGCTTTTGCAGTCATGACCTTACCATCCTTGGCCATCCCCTTTGGCCTCTGGTACTCCTCAAAGAGCAAATATGAGAAGCTGGCGAAACCCAAAAAGACTCATTAGGTAGCTTAGGTTTAGACATGTCATTGCTAATGTTGTTCTTTATCAATTTTGTTTGATGAAAGTTAGCTTATTAAATGCCTGATTTAATTAAAAGAACACACAATTTGATTAAAATCAATATATAATTAATATCATTTATCAGTTTTCTCAATTTAGTCAAATTAGTAGTAATTTTTCCTATATTTCTTCAAGTATGATTTTTATTTAAATAAATATTTGATTTTCGATATTTTTATGAAATATTACTCTTTGACCCAATTAATTAAAACTAAAATATATGCAGGCAGTTCAGTGAAAGAGTTTCATTTAAAAATGTATAATGTAATAATTTTTGAATGACATTAATGATATTTAAATATGTTTGTATAATTTTTACATAAGGAGTAATATTAACAGTGACAAATTTATCATTTCGTTAGTTAGGTTCATTCACATAAATCATTTGTTAATATAATTTATATGAACAATAAAAAAAAATCTAATTTATATTGAATTTTATTAAAACATCTAATTTTTCCCGACTGCTAAGGAAGGGTTATGTTTTTCGCGCGTATCTTGTATGTAATATTCTTTATTACCTCATATCTCCAGAACCGCTGAACGTATTTACATAATTAAGGTATCGTTAGATTTATATTAGCAGCCCAAGTGTTCTTAGATAGGTGACGTTAAATAAAAACAATCATGGCGGCTGTGGGGCGCCATTGAACTTAGTAAAAAAAAAATCGTTTCGAATACTACAATATGGGTATCAAATTCAAGAGCTCAATTTCAGGATTTCAAAAAGGTATATCATGATTATGATTACCATAATGAATCCTAACAAAAAAGTGAAAAATAAAAAAACATTTGTAAAAACAAAAACCTGGACTGCATAAAACTAATAAAAAAATATTTGTAAAAACAAAAACCTCGACTACATAAAACTCAAAAGAAAATAAACAAGCCCATAGTTTATTAGGATTAACAGTCGGGACCTCTTTAAATTATGCGGGGTTCCTGGTAAAGATTTTATTGATTGAAGAATTACTTATAGGTCCCGACTGTTAATCCTAATAAACTATTGGGCTTGTTTATTTTCTTTTTAGTTTTATGCAGTCGGTGTTTTTGTTTTTATAAATACTTTTTTATTAGATCCTCCGTTCCCTACTTTTCGCTGAACTCTGGAAGCATTCAGTGTTGAGTGGCCAAACTTCCGTGTTGAGTTACGAGAGCAAGGATCTCTGTGCTATGAATTATTTTCCTTTCCTCGCTCTGGTGGACCTTATCGCGGTGTTGAGTTTCGCCGTTCAACACGTAATGTTTGGGTGCAGTGTGAAGAATGAAGTATCTTAAGTCAAGTTGGATATAGGTAAAATTGAAGAAAAAATAATAGCTTAAGTCTTTCAAAATAAATACAGCTAATATTGCAGCAATTTATACGGCACTAATATCATTATTGGAATGATTTTTCTCTAACTTCTCCGTTAATTGTTGTCAGGAACAATCTGTTTGGAAAACTTTAATATATTTATTATATTTGGTGTTTTCATTAGCAGAATTGGAATTATTGTAATCTCTATTTTACACAGACCGGCAAAGCATGTTTTTTTGAAATATTTGTCAATGATATTTGAACCAGTTTTTACATTCTTAAGTGTTATTCCACACTTAGGAAAGAAAAATACTTATTTAAAAAAAGTATAAAAATTTGAACGTAGCAGGACTTGAACCTGACCACTAAGCCATACGTTCAACCTATATTTTTATATGTTTTCTAAAAAGATATTTGAACTTGCCAACAACAAGCCGTGGAGACGCAGTGGTACAAGCGTAAGATGCGACGGTTGCTGGTTCGATTCAAACTCGAAAAACTTCATAAAGAATTAATTAATATTTTTAATTTCTTCGCTCCGGTAACCGGGCAACGCGCGGCGTTGAGTTCCATCACTCAACACGCAATGCCTTAAAAATACGATGGATGGTGGTGAACCGAGTGTCTTAACACTACGTTCTCTCTGCTTAATAGGGTTATATATGGAATAAAGCGTGAAGCTGACGACGACGTTAACTCAATTTGAATCTATCTTATAAGTTATGTATACCAGTAGGCAGTAGTATAGACACTTTTTTTTATTTCAATAAACAAAAAAAGTCTAACGTAGTCGTACATTTGCTTTTACTAGCAAACAGTAATAAAATAACTACTATGAAAATAAAAATATCTATTGTGCGGTACTATGTGAGAAACAGCATGGAAATATAAAATTAGAATGTATAAATATTTTTACTAATTCATACTAATTGTATATTTTTTTTGTTTCCAAGTCTTAAATCATAACTTAGAATACCGAACTGTATTAGTTATTTTATTTCTGCACACTCAGAGCAGGTTTTTTATTTTGTAGGTCTGGCTTCACCGTAGACACTGTATTTTGTACAAGTGAATTATTTGGTTTCTTATTTATTCTGTGATACTTTTGACAATTCAATATTGATGAAATCGAAGTCAGAACTCGAAATAGCATTGACATTTGACATTTCAATTGAACAATGTTTATCTTTAATATTATTTAAAATTATTGTTTAGTGTGAATAATTTAAGTTGTTGACAAAAACTATGTCTGGTCAATGTGTAGCGAACAGAAAAAGACCTGTAGTAATACATGAACAAACACGGGAAATGATTGTACGCATTTTAGAAGTATGTGTCGAGGAGAAAAAAGCTGGAAAGATTTTTCTTTCTGTAGATCAAGCTCTAGAGCGAGCGGCCCGATATACAGGATTAAGTAAGAAAATTATAATAAATATACAAAGACAAGTTAAGCAGGGAATTCGATCGAGAAGAGGAAGATTGTGCAACAAAAAGAATAATTTAAATGTGAATTGTTTCGATAGGAGTGTAGTGCATAGGTGTATAGAGGACTTTTATTTAACTAAGAAAGTTATACCTACTTGTTCAAATCTTCTGACTGCTGTACGAGAAAAAATTGATTTTCCATGGCAAGCAACAACTCTAAGAAAAGTTTTAAAATCCATGGGCTACCAGTGGCTAAAATGTAAAGGGCATCGAAGACGGCCGATACTAGCGGAAAAACCAGAAATTATGTTCGCACGATCAAATTACTTACGGAAAATTCGTGAGTATAGAGAGAGTGACCACCATGTTTTCTTTTTACTTGAAACATTAGTTGACAAAAATATGTGCTTAAAGAAATGCTGGAAAAATAATTTAGCTGATAATGTATTATTGGACAGTTCCACATACCGGCTCTTAATGGTATATGCCAGTGCTGGCATATTTTGCAATGGAAAAAAATTAATATATAAAGTAGGAACTACAAGAAGTAATGATTGTAATGTAAATTGCGCAGAGTTTGAGAAATGTTACACAGATACACTTATTCCTAATATTCCACCAAACAGTGTTATTATTATTGACAGTGTTCCTTATCAAAATTCTCAAAAACCTGAAATTCCATCAAAATCCAGCTCCAAAGTAGAAATGGTAGACTGGCTCTCCAAGCACAGTGTCGAAGCCTCCATCACAATGAGAAAAGATGAATTGTTTAAATTAATTGAATTACGTAACCTTAAAAGATATACATCAAAAATAGGAGAAATAATGAAAGCTTATGAACACGAAGTGTTACAGCTGCCCCCTTATATGTGCGACTTAAACCCCATTGAAGTAGCATGGGCTAAAATAAAAGATATTGTGAAACAACACAAAATTCATTCTGATTTAACTTTAGAGCAGATGAGAAAACTCATGGAAATGTCAATTGTAAAAATAACAGAAAAAGATTGGACCGATTGCGACGAACATGTTGTAGCTTGTGAAGAACTTTACTGGGAGAAAGATACTTTAATGGAGAATACTCTAGATACATTTGTAGTTGAAGGAAATAATGATGGAGATAGCAATTCAGATTCTGAGTCTTCTGGTAGTGATTCTGACAATGATTATTCATATTACTAGAATGGACTTCAATTCAAATACGGGTCTTTTTATGTATATGGTTTTGTAGATTTTTAACCATTCATTACTTTTAATATGAAAGTTTACTCAGCTTCATTTTATAAGGTTTTTTTACATTATCAACATTATATCACTTATTTTCTATCAAAGTACTGTTATTGATTTTTTTTTACTTTGATAGAAAATAATCTATATTATTGTTTTCAACAAGGTTTCTTAACAATTTTCATATATTGTAGATTTTTATGAACTATTTTCAAGCTAAATCTTAATTAAATTAAGAAGGTTTACTTATTTAGTTAAAATATAAATTAACTTTACCAAAAAAATTTACTTTAATAACTTTCTTCTTTGATACAATACTTTTGAACACTTTTATATAAACATATTTATTACTCTAAAGAGTGTGACTAGTCAACTTTTAAAGTTTACATAAAATTAAATTTTACAAATAAATAGATTTAAGTATATGTCCATTTTAACTTCATTATTTAAAATCATAATGTTAGAAGGTAAGTTTTAATGGAAAATATTTGATGTTGTGTTAACAATTAAAGAAAATATATACTCATTAATATTGGTGTATGTAGGTACAAAGTAACATAAGTATTAACAAGTTATTTATTCTGTGATTTAAAAAAAAACTTATGTTTATATTTATATATACTGTGGTTAGCACTATTTATAAGTTAAATTTTATTATCTGTTTTATATTTTTAGTAAAATTTAAAACATGTTAGTGCTGTGGTATTTTTACTTTACACATTTGCATTTATTTTCCAATACACAATACAATATTATTATGTATTACATTGATTTCTGTATATTTGATCTAGAATAAATATAGTACTATGAATATATGTCTATTTAAAGAAAATTGCACTAAAATTTTATCAAACTTGTAACTAATTGTTCTTTTGGCTATATGAAACAAATAAATGTCTTTAAAAGTATTATATAAATATATTATTAGTGAAGTTGTAATTATGTGTAAATTAATGTCTAATATTACCAGTTTTCTTGTGTAAATTTTACATTAGATAACATAAATATTATGTGGTGTTGAAATCTCCTACTCAACACTCAATGTTTTGAATGAAGTTTATTCTGTCTTACCTGATATATAAATTAAATTTATAACCTTGTAGTAAATTTTATCAAACTTCACAAATAATATGTATACAGGTAAATTTCTAGTCTTAAAAAAACTATTTTACACTGTAGTTACTTTTTATACTATTTTTGCCTCTATTTTTAATGGCATTATAATATTTTTTGTTCCTAATTGTACTATATTAATTAAGAAACTTGTAAGTCTGTCTATCTGTCTGTGATTTCGAAATAAAATTTTTTTTCTTAATCAAGTCACTTTTTTTATATTCACCTATATCATTCCAAATATTCCATTATGTGTGCGGTCTGATAGAAGGGCATTTGTTATAGAAAAATTCAATCTAATATATTGACTTTTCAATGCAAATTAAATTGTAGACTAATAATATCGTAACAAAAACTTTATTGTTGACATTTTGTAAGTGTTATTCCACAATTAAGAAAAAAATACTTACATTAGGCGCTACGTTAAAAATTTTATACGTTTTCTAAATGAATATCCTAATTTATAATTGTAATTACTTGATCGTAAAGTAGTTGAGAAACGTTTGAGGATTTGTGATGACATAGATGTTATTAAAGTGTTATAATGAAAAAAAATCGGTTCTTTGATTTCTTTATTTATTAAAATATTCACTTTTAAACATGAGATAAGATATACCGGCTGTTTTATCTATCAGTCTTTATATACAGGTGCAAACGTCAGCGCTCCTCATACGGGTACAGCATATAGGATAAAATATTTTAATCGTCGGCGTGCGTCGTTCTTGACAAATGGGGTTTTAATTTACAACGATACTTTTATTTATTTTGTTTAAAAAAATAACTTTTTCATTTTTGGGAAAAAAAATGTATTAGGCTTTTATAAAGTAGTTAAAACTGTGGTTTCATTTAAAGTGGTTTTGATAAAAACACTCTCTAGATTAGCTTGAATAATAAGTGCGTTCAAATATACGAAAGCATATCAATTGTTTTATTTATTCTCTATCTTATGAGATAGAGACAGTAACCCGAATGTAGCAGGGTAAGAAGAGAGCCTAGTATTAAAACACTCCATTCCCCACTTTCCGTCGAAAGAAGACAGTACGTATTGAGTGGCGGAACTCAACGCCGAATCGTGCTTCATATTCTTACCAGCACGAAGAAATGCAAATAATACATTTTTCTTGTAACAATAATACGGAATCGAATCCACAACCGCTATATTTACAGTCAGACGCTGTTACGCCGCGCCGCGGTGACCTATATGAATAGGTACATCATTTACATTTGTTTTACTTAAGCTCGTACAACATTTTCAAACAAAACAAAAATATATATATTTATTAACGTTTATGTAGGTAATGTAATTCCGGAGGTAGTGCCCCCGCGAAGTCGAACGCACAACAAAGCACTGCCGTACCATCCTTTTGTGGAACCATTTTGGCGTAGGTATAATCGTGCCTCTAATTGAGAACCTCTGGATAGATTTAGAGCTTTCTAATTACCGTTTCCTAGTAAGCTATAAGTACACACCAAATATCAAACTTGTAGATCATATAATTTCAAAGTAATGCTAAAGTAAAGTCTCACTATTTCGAAATTCTCTTACTAATTGATTATCAAAATGAAAAATGCTAAAAATGCTGAAATTTCGTACAGGGGTAGAGTTCAATGCCTGCATAAAGGTAAAAACTTTCAAATGTAATGTAATAATCGACGTTCTGGATTACTATGTCTATTTCTGTATTCCACGACAATACATTGCTGCATGACGTATGTTGAAGTGTTAAAAAGATAAAACCGTAAATTGAATTACATTAAATATAAATTGTCACAAAAGCATAACTAAATAAAATTATATTGTTAATGAAATGTATTTTTTAAGAAATATATTAAAAATATCCTGACTACGGCGACTGCAATCAATGTTTATAGAACGCATCCGCACCGAACTTGCACTGCGGTCTATGGGACGACCGTATCTGGGATCGCTGAATAAATTATGTCGCCTCGTCTCCAAGAAAGCTTTACCAGTGAAATCACTCTCTGCTAACCTTCCTCAGCGCTACAATATCGTGGAAGAAAGATGCCACTTACCTGGGCGTAATCAGTAGCGGCGTTAGGGTAGGGCGAGGTTGGGCGACCGCCCAGGGCGCCGGATAAAGAGGGGCGCCGCAGATGTCCGTTTTCGTCCAGTGCCATTTTATGATCCTTTATAATTTCCTATTCCTATTTCCCTAATAGATTCCTTGCTCAGCGAGGAATCTATTAGGAGGAGGCGAGGAGCCTACTTACTTGTTATATTCCCAAAATTTATAGAAATATTGTTATGTAGGCACCACTAGAATGTAGAGTTCAATACGTTTAATTTCTCGGGAATCCCCGACCATAGAATAATACATTATTTCTGTATGATCTATCTACGTCTTTTTAATATTTTGTGAAACCCAAAACAATCATCTTCTTGACATAAGTCATGGATGCGAAAAAGCATCTGCAAGAAAAAAACATAAACGCTGAAGATCTCATGCAGTTTCACTGCATTATACACCAAGAAGCCGTCTGTTCTAAAAAAAATAAATTTCAGAATGTCATGAAATTGTTTCGACTGTAAATTTCATAAAATCACGAGGACTCAATTACAGACAATCCAAACCATTCCTTGATGACATCGAAAGCGAATACGGAGTAAGGTGGCTAAGTCGTGGATTGACACTGGAACGATTTCTAAATTTAATAGAAGAAATTGGGATATTTCTGGCGGAAAAGCAAAGAGATGTCCCGGAGCTTAAAAATCCTGATTGGTTGTGTGATGTGGCTGTTTTAGTTGACGTTACAAATCATTTGAATGTCTTGAGCACACGGCTTCAAGGCAAAAATCAACTGATATCCCAGCTCTACGCTCATGGATCATCCCTTCAATGCAAGCTGACACTTTTCAGATCACAATTGAATTTTGGAAATTACAATCATTTTTAGCTGAAAAATTCAACAAAACAGCGATTAATTTCAGTTATGTAGAAAAGCTAGATATTTTGATTCAATCTTTTCAAGACAGATTTTCGGAGTTTAAAAAAGTGAAAACTCTATTGGACATATTCAGCAATCTTTTCACGATTTCAGTTGAAAATGCGCCAGAGTCAATGCATTTAGAAATTATCGACATTCAAAACGACCAAGATTTACGCAACAAATTCAACGAAGGAGACTTGCTGAACTTTTACCGCTGCATCGAAAAAATTTTTGTACGAAGAGTTGCGCATAAACGCTCTAAAATGTGCCAACTTATTTGGTTCTACCTATATGTGAATAAACTTTTTCAATACTAAATAATAATAAAACAAAAAATCGAAACCACCTTGCAAATGAAAGTTTGGAAGCAGTTTTACGTGTTGCTACAAGTAAATTTGAGCCAAATATAAAAAAGATTGTAAGCACCATGCAGTGCCACGCTTCAAATAAATAAATTCTTTTTCAATTTTAATAAATTATTATCAATTCTTTATTGTCTTTAATTACCTATGATTCTGGCAGCCGGCCCACCATCAGTTCATGATTTGCCCGAGTGGCCTCTAGTCTTAATAAGTCTGTGCAACCATGACATAAGTGAACGGACGCTTTTTTAAACTAAACTAACTTCATGCTTTATCTCTAGCGGGGTAGTCAGAGAGAACGGAGCGCAAAACGTCACGGTCTCTACATACCTCTTTCGCCTCGTCCACTGTCATGAACCTCTTCAGACATGCCCTCCTGTGTTTCCGAAGGTCAACCGAGGTCTCCCCCTACCTCTCTTACCGCTCACTTTTCCATCATAAATCTTTTTTGCCATTCTTTCATCACTCATTCGTTCGACGTGCTCAAGCCAGCTGAGCACGTTCTTCTTCATTCTCACCGTGACATCCTCGCTAGTACCTGCCATTCTGTGTACCTCTTCATTGCGGATTCGATCAGCTAAGCTGACTCCGCATATCCTACGAAGAGATTGCATCTCCACAGCATTCATCTTTCTTTCATTCTTCTTATGTTGTACCCACGTTTCGCTGCCGTATAACAGAGTTGGTACCCAAACTGCATTGTCTACAGCCAAACGCGCAGCTGTGCTGACGTTTCGCCGTCTCATCAATGCAGCTAAGGCTCCGTTAACCTTGTTACCGGCAGCAATACGCCTTTCCACATCCATCTCGTATCTTCCATCTCTATTGAACATACTTCCCAAGTATGTGTATAAAGTAACTAAGTGAATGAAGTGGTCATTCACTTGTTCTAATATCTTACCATTTACACTGATCTTGCATTCCGTTCTTTCTTCATCTCTTTCAAAAATCAGAACCTTTGTCTTATTCGCATTCAGGCTTAGACTATTATATTCACACCCTTCTTTCAGAGTGGTGACCAATGCCTGCAACTCGCATTCTGATGATGCAATAAGCACTGTGTCATCTGCGTACAGCAGGCAATTCACATTCAGGTCACCTACTTTCAGCCTGCAGCAAGGGTCCCCTCACATTGTACCGGGGTAGTATCTCCCATAATTTCGCTCTTACAACTCTGTCAAACGCCATTTCCAAGTCCACAAAAGCTCAGAAAACTTTTTGGTTAACGGCCAAAAATTTTTTCGTGACCGTGGAGGGAAAAGATCCGATCCATACACCGTCCTCCAGGTCTAAAGCCTCCTTGGGCCTCCCACAACAGCGTTTCAGATCTCTCTTGCATTCTTCTCGCCAAAACTTTAGCATAAACTTTACTACCTAAGCTAATCAAACAGATAGCCCTATAGCTTGCACAGTCTATCTGTGAACCCTTGCCTTTTTACAAAGGCACGATGACCGCACCTCGCCAATCGTTTTTTGCTTTAAATAATTATTCAATTGCTTTAAAATACAATAATCAGACGTTTAACGTTATATTGCGATGTTCTTGTTCGAACTGCAGAGTGGCATTAGTATTATTAAGTAAATCTCTACAATCACCAGATATAGATCTCAGTAAATGCACAGAAATGTTGAAAAAATACTGCTCTTTGTGGAAGAATATAGAAATACATTTTATCTGCAAAGGAATTAGCTGAAGAACTACAAGTTGAAACTGAGTTTAGACCCATAAAAAGAATTCGATTTGTTTAGCGTCAAGCTGATGAAACTGCCCGCGACGAGCCTATTGTTTCTCCAGAAAAGAAATTTGAAGTAAAATTTTTCAACTCTCTCTTAGACGCTACATTAATTTCAGTTAATGAAAGATTTGAACAGTTAAATGAGTACTCGAATTCTTGGTCTTTTTTGAACAATATCAAACAAATTATCAGCTTTTATTTGCATCCTTAGGGGTGAATTCTAAAAAAACCACGAAACACGTGTTCAATAAAATATTTTTAACAGTCTGAATATTTTTTTTTATAAAAATCGGTGGCGATTTAAAGATTTTTTCATATACACTTTCAACCCCTTCTTTGAACCCTTAAGGGGTGAATTCAAAAAATCCATGAAAGACGTGTCCAATGAAATATTTTTAAGAATCTGAATTACAAATTTTATAAAAATCGGTGCCGATTTAAAAAATATTCCATACAAACTTTCAACCCCTATTTCATTTCTTTATAGTTAAAATTTTTCAAAATCCCTTCTTAGTGGATGTCCAGATTATGAAAATAAACATCTGTCCAAATGTCACGCAGAGTGGTTACGGCTGTGCGTGCGTCTTACCTCAGTCAGTCAGGTATATGACCTTTTATATATATAGATATATTTTTTTATAGATGGTTATTTCATTGTAGGTACCTATTTCCTTTTTTGTATGTAATTGTAGTTAGGGGGCGCCGAATAAATCTCGCCCAGGGCGCTGGTAATGCTAAAACCGGCACTGGGCGTAATCATAGATAGGCGACTCTCTATGACAGCTCAGGTAAAGAAAGCCAGGAACGCAGCCAAAGCCGCCCTTAAATTCATGCGGCCAGTGCTTAGATCGCGCCTATCAGTTCCACTTTTTTATTTCTAGTAAATTATATGCCCAATATTCTTCTTCTTCTATTATACCGTTCAAAACAATGTTACGTTAAAGTTCCTAATGAGCGTACAAAATATCACACTCACCTATTAATTGACTTAGGTACTTGAAGGTCTTCACAATGTATGTATAGATACTAATATGAAGTTATGAACAAGTATCAACACATTGATTAATTTCGACGTTAGGGAAAAATACGCATTAAAATGGGTTTTTTTACGTATTATAAATGCAATAATGTATGTACTACGTAGGCCAGGTGTGGCGCAGAGGCAAAAAGTGTGACTGTAAAATCGATTGGTTGTGGGTTCGATCCCCACTCGAGGAAATGAAATACTTATTTAGTACATCTATATTTTCATTTCTTCGCTGTGGTGTCGAGGCAAAACGCGGCGTTGAGTTCCGCCACTCAACACGCAATGCCGAGTTCTGGACACCGGCGGAAAGTGAGGAGCGGAGTGTCTGAACACTAAATTCCCTCTGCCTACCCTGCTGTGTGCGGGATACAGCGTGAAGCCGATTACTAGTTAGGTACCTTAAGCATCTTGTGGTCGTGATAATTACTAGGCATTTTTTTAAAAGACAGAGCCGAGTGCCAAGCGCTAGTCTCTGCATATCTCTTTCATCTCATCCACTGCTATGAACCCGAGCATATAAAGTAAATACCTTCTGAATGTTTCCAAGAAAGCTATACCTACTTATAAAATAGCTTGATGGAATATGAAAAAACGTTTGTGTTACGACGGCAAAGCTAACAGTTATAGCCTTGCCGGCACCACGGTTTCATTGCACACGGGCGCTACAAGAGAGTTAGAGCCGCCCTTGACTAGGTTCCCTCTGTCTATCCTGCTATGTGCGGAATGCAGCGTGAATTTGAAAAAAAAACAAGGCATTAGGTTCCTATATGAAACAAAGAAATATGATATAAGCAAAACATCCATCATTTTTATTTTAGACACACAACGTTTGTTAACCTATCCATTTCACAACCTTATTATTTCAGTATCACCCATAATTTGACAAAAGATACTAAAAATAAAAGATAACATTATATTGAAATCTTAATATTTACATACTTGATATATATTTATATATATTAATGTTCATCACTGAAATGTGAAGTACCTTTTATCAAAACGTTTATCAGTCAGCAAAATAAAGAATATCTAAATTGATGTAAATAAAATGAGATAACTGTCACGATACACAGGTACAGTGGTAATTTTTTAAATCTTTGAAATGATTTTTTTGTGTATAAGCCTGTCTTCAGTTTGTATATTTATTTTTTATACTGCCTATATTTTGTTATTTTTTGGTTAATACATAGTCAAATAAATAGAGCATTAGACTATTCTAAGTTGGTTGCAGTCCAACAACGATTATTCATTGATTGACGAGTATTGATGATACTGGAGAAAAGACACGTAGAAAAGCAAGAGGGTATTTACATCAGAAGGTATTTACTTATGCGCGGGTTCATAGCAGCGGACGAGATGAAAGAGGCATGCAGAGATTGTAGCGTTTGGCACCCGGTTCTGTCTTTAAAAAAAATACAGTATGGTATTATTTACGGCCTTCCTTATGACGGCAGAATAACACTCACACATTTTATGCCTGTAGCACATCTCAGTTGTTGTTGTCATATCATTGCTGTACCATGATGGTCCAAGACGATGCACTTAGCTGTCTGTCTTAGCCGTCTCAGGGAGCGCCGTGGCGCTGCCTGTGACGGCGGTGTTCGTGGGCATTGCACACCCACACCCTGCACTATAGGTTAAGCCGCATCTGAACCTAATGTTAAGACACTCTGTTCCCATTGAAACACGTCCGCTTTCCACTTATGCCAAATTCTGGAGCCATTGTGTGTTGAGTGGCGGAACTCAACGCCAAGTTTTGCCTCGTTACAAAAGCGAGGAAATGAAAATATTGATTTTTTTTTCCACGAGAGAGAATCGTACCTGTCACGGCGCAGGGGCACAAGCGTAAGTTTAATTATACTAATTACTATAGGGGAATTGTGCTTAAGATGACATACTTTTTCTTCCAAGACAAATATTTGAAATAAATGAAGTCATGTGAGATTAGCATATTGCGCATATTATCATATATATCATAATCAATGAAAGTATTTTAGTTTCAGAACAATCAAAGCAACATAAAATTAAAAAACACACATAAATCGCACTTAGGTCGACCAGTGTAAGACGACACATCTATAAGGTAAAATGACATATTATGTCATCTTAGACTTTAAACGTATGTCGTCTTATACCATCAAATTTTACGAGCATAATTCACAAAAAGTTCCTGATAAGTTCGCGCATAGAGTATGGCACCAGCTGGAACACAGTTGGCATTTTACCCAATGTTTGGCCTAGAGTGACTAAACAGTTTGTTGCAGTCAATGCAAGCTGGATCAAAATCTTTATCGTCATCCAAATTCACACGCTTTATTTTCTATCGACTTCGTGTGGATATGTATTTCTTAGAGGAGGTAGCCTCGGTATCCACGTCATTACTTTTCTCGAGATCTACAACAACTGAGACAACGGAATTCCTTTGTTTTTGACGTCCTGTAACTTCGTATTTTTTGGGCGGTGGCTTAGACTACATGTCAACGTTTTCAAAAATAACATGTTTAGTTTGCTTCTGCTCTTTTAAGGGATTTGCGATTTTCTTTTTTCTGCTTTACTGTTACCTTTATTTCATGTATAAATGGACTAGACGTCATAACCTGCGATCCACTTCTTTCTTCACACGTGACTTTCCTGTACAAGTAGATTTTAGTAATGGAGAAATTTAATTAAGTACGCACTTCTCTTCTGGCTGCAAAAATGGCTTTCCAGTTAAAATTTGTTAAGTACCCATGGTCTTTTATTGGTCAATTGATCGATTCTATTCATAAGGGTAAGATGACATAGTATGCCATCTTATACTCAAGTCTTGTATGTCATCTTACCCAATAGATATGTGAATTTAATCGTAACAGTTGCGACAAAAGTTTATGGGTAAGAATGCGCTTTTAGTCTTAGTTGTGCCATATAATAAGCCTATTTTACATAAAAAAATACTTCAAATAGAAAATCCTTACCTTACGTGTATTTTCACCAAGCAGAAGCAAAATTTTTTGCCATTCAAAATTACGAAAGCATGAACTACTTGCCAATGTGTGTTTACTTTCCGTCATAATGAATTTGAGTATTAGCGACATCTACAGACACTCTAAAACGTCGTAAGATCGCACATAGCGCAATTATTTAAAGCAATATTGGTAGTGTGTCATCTTATCTTCGTATGCCATCTTAAGCACAACTCCCCTATAGGTAATTTAATGTAAAAATGTATTTACTGTTTTGATAACAATGAATTTAATCCAACGACAAAACTTGGTATCTGTATGAAATTTCACAAAAACAAATTAAATGCGTACTAAATAAATAAAAAATATTATAAGTAAGTATCATTAAAATCAGTCAACCTGTTTCGTCACTAACCATATACTCGCAGGTGCATACATACATACAAGGACTGATGAACACGTGGCCATGCTATTATATATATAGACCTTCAAACTTCAAAACAAATGTTTTATCCTAGCCATATTTTTAATTGACAGTTGACACACTACCAACTGCGCCATAATAATTAAGTAGGTATATCTACTCAATTTATTCAAAATCAATATATTCTTTATTGAATTGGGCAATTACAGGTACTTCTAGATTAATTGGTAATATATGTTATGCAATAATTTGTTAAACATGAGGCCATCGTGGCGCAGTGGTATAGTGACGGACTATAAGCGCCATGGTTGTGGATTCAACCTCACTAGAATTTTATAACAGTATAAATCTCTCTATTTCAGTGAAAGCTATACTGCCGTAATATCAATTTAAATTATTTTAATTTCTCTCTGGTAGATAACGGCACCGCAGCTTTGCGTTCCTTAAAACGTCAAGAAAATTAGGCGGAAACCGGGGAATGCCGCAATGCCGCAGTGTCTTCATCTCGTACATAGCAGTGGGCAGACGGAACCTGGAAACCTAAGGTAAAACATCAGCTCCCCACTTTCTACCGATACTAAAAGCATTGTGTGTTGAGCAGCCGAACCCAATGTCGCCTTTAACATCATGAAAATTAAAATATTAAACATTTCATTCCCACGAAGTGGGAATCGAACCCACAACCGTGATGTTTACAGTGGCACGCTTGTGTCCATGCGCCACGTATCGTATTCTTGCTCACTAAACATATTTTTAGTAACGCTGCTTAAAATTTAATAGAAATTAAAATAAATAATAAAACCAAGTGCGAAACACATATGTATTTTATCATAGCGATGAAACAATGTTGTAACACAAACATTATATACATATAATATATAATATAACAAAATATATCTATTAATTGGTTATATACAAACAAATTAATATTAATTTATAATAGTTAACGTTAAGTCACACTAACTGATATTTAATTTATACCAAACATTTCCTTATTAATTATTATTAATAAGTACTCGTTAAATTCATTTTTTTTCATCGTAGCAGGATTTGTAACCGCGACTCTTGGACCAATTAAACTATAGGTATAGGTTCATATCGAGCTACGATAAAAAAAATTACATGATTGTTACAATTTTTGTTTTTAACATCTTTGTAGGGAATTTTTTACAAAGCTCCTCTACCAAAAGATAATTTCAAAGAACACTCATAAAACGGGACAGGACGCCATTTACTTTTATAAGTAATATTTTTAAAAGTGTTACTCGTATACTTAGAATGAGAAGAATATTTCAATTATAATATTTCAAATGTTATATTAGAATGTAAATATATTTTTTTTATCTTAACTATACGAATAACAATTTAAAACAAATTTAAATAAATTTTCGTTAATTTAAATGTGATAAACAAAAAATATCAAATCGCCATGTTAACCGTCACAATCAAAAACGAAGGTTGCTTAAAATTAATACAACTTCTATAATGAGACACAAATTTTAGAATTAAATATTAATTTCTAATAAAAAAATAGGCAATGATCAAAACAATGATGTCTTGCCAAAATTATAATAAAATTGGAAACAAAATTTTAAAAATAACTTATTGGGCCTATTAATTACGTGAATACCTAAGCTTACCAAATTAGACAGCCGTTAAGATCACAATAAAAATAATATATTATATTTACATAATATACTATTATGTACTATAAATAGATATAGAATTGAGGCCAGCCGTGGCGCAGGGGCACAAGCGTGTTAAGACTGTAAACGCGACAGGTTGAGGGTTTATTCCCACTCGAGGAAATTAAATATTTAATATTTTAATTTCCTCGCTATGGTGTCGAAACAAAGCGCTGCGTTGAGTCCTGCCACTCAAAACGCAATGCCTCCAGAATTCGGCGGGAGCGAAGAGTATTAATAGTAGGCTCCCTCTGCCCCTACTCAGCGTAAAGCAAAAAAAAACTATATAATAAAAAAAAATCTATATTGAATTATTAACTAAAATTCAGACTATTTTAACCCATCCGTTGACAACAATAATATAATTTGATCTGTCCCATTGAATATTTTTTTCTGTAAAAAACTTATTTATATAAATAATACACTTGTTGAGTTTTATTTGTTCATTTAAATATGATTATAAAATTAATTCCTTAAAAAAATATTATCAAAAATAATAAAAAAAATATGTATATTTGTTTACAATGCAGAGCATAGCAATGAAGCAACACAAATGTCTCAAGTTATAGAACAAATTAATAATTAAATTATGTACCATAAAAATTATTGGTGCAGATGATGTTAATGCTTAAAATACGCTCAAGAGTAAGTACATATACGTTTTAGTTAATATTTTTTATTGTTCTTTATAAAGTTTATATGGCTTTATAAAATAGTATTTCAGCATGATTTATTTAAAAAAAAATAACACGTTACAAATCACTTTCAAATCTCAAATGCGTCACGTCACGAATGGTTTAAAATAACTACTTAAACAAGAATGTACATAATCTGTTAGACATAACATCAAGAAACAATAAAATGGCAAAAATCTACAACAGACTAGTTACTATCCTGAAAATTATGTACTAAAAATGTTTAACTAAATATTATGCGGACATTATTATATATTATATGTATAATACATTTTACGTAATGCTGATAATTTAAAGCAATTTATTATGCAAAATATTTTTTATTTATCTTACTGGCGAAGTTGTTGTCGTCTTTAATAATTTTTTCGCTATATCTAAATGTAATAAAATAAAAACTATATCTCTGATAATTCTACGTGATTTGATAATATAATTTATAGTTTTCTCTATAGGTTAAGATTAAATTAGTTTAGATTAAAAAAGAATCAATTCTAGATGATATAAATTGTTATGATTTAAAATATTTAAGATTCATATGATCACTAATTAAAAAATAAGACTGCAAACAGAAAAATTTGCATGATATATATAGAAAATACAGAGATATTTTAACAAATCATTATGAAGTGCGATAAAAGGCTTTCTCGATTACGAAGATTAATAAAATTTAAAACAGATTCGTTCGAATTTCCTAACGACTAGCTCTTATATCATGATATAAAAATATTGCATTAGTTATTTACATTGGTAAAAATATCCATTCACCAGCTATCCAAATCGCCAACCGTATCTGAAAGATAGGCTTATCTTGTGATATGATACCAAAAATTACTTTATTAGGCTGTATTGCATGTTTAAATATTTATAGGGTCTGGATTATATGGTAAGTTGACGACAGGAGATGACGCACCGTAGTCTGGTGTGGACGGGCTGGTAGTCGGTGGCGAGTCTAAAGGCTTTGCGAGTACAGGCGCCACATATTCTGGGAAACGTACTCTTGATTC
>JAATLQ010034660.1:132627-193671 GCA_013421005.1 Heliconius erato x Heliconius himera
AACACGGATACGCGGATAAGTCTGACCGCTGTAGAATGTATGCGCCCTCCGCCTACGCCACTCATGTCACAAGGACCATATGCGAAATATAAATTATGTTTATCGCCAATATGTTTTAAAACGAAATAGATTAACCCAAATGGCGCTATGAGAGGACAGGCAAGGCTGTAAACCATGGTAATTGAGAAAATAGCTAAACTCCAAGCATAATGTACTCCAAAAGGAAATTCGTATAAGATTGCTTTTTTCACATAACTCTTTTCCGCTTTAGACTTAGATTGCAATAGATACCAAACATACAAAAACAACTCAGGGAATCGAATAAGTTCCAGTGCAGTCCCAATAAATCCAGAGGTTATTACGTAATTTACAAAGAAGGCACCTTTATCAGGTAAGAAAACACAATCCCACCGCATTGTATCATTTTCATGATGTAAAGTCCAAGCAACAAAAGCTTCAGCACTGGTTAATCCTAGAGATGGTAAAATCAAAGTCATAAGAAGTAAGAAAGATACAGTTTTGGCCATAATAGAATAGTTCTGTTGAGATTTAGTCCAATGGGAAAGAAATTTATCTGAGAATGCAACAATCGCAGGCATGACTGCTGCCATAGTCCACAACAGTAATGTAGGAAGAAATTCAAATATTAAACTACTAATTTTATTCATGGTTTCTGGCCTGGCAACTCTTGCATTAAATAAGTTTACAATAAAAGCTGGCGTTGTTAAGAAGAAAAGGACAACAAACAGAAAGAGATTTACAAAAATAGCTTTCAAGTACCAAACGCCAGGCTGAACACTTAAGTTCTCCCAAATAATATCTGACGGATTAGTAGCATGTTGTAGGACCCATCCCCTATGTAAACTGAAATGGTTAATAACATGTTCTGCCAATTGATAAGATGGTAAAGTCAAGAAAGCAATACCAAGAGGATCATTTAATACAATAGCTCGACATCTCTTTGCTTCATCCTTAAGACGTTTCTCTTCATTTGTATAATATTCTAAGGCATCTACCTCTGGTCCACACAGTTGTGGTTTTACTGTAATCCTTTTGCCAGTCTTTCTAAAATAAGTATCTGTATAAAGAAGAGCTTCTGTCACCATTTCCTTCTTTTCTTGTACTTCATTTAATTTATTTATATTATAGGCTAGACGTAGGTCAGCTATTTGAATATGTGGGAAGTTGTGAGTAAAATATGCTCTTACAGTAGCCTCATTTCTATCTGCCTTTGATATATTTGTTATCATTATTGTACCAGTCATAGATGTTGGTACGGGTTTTCTACCAGTGCACCTCCTCATTATTAAAACTGACATGGGCAAAAATAAAATACTTAAAATAGTATGTACCCAGAGCCATGGTGATCTACCATTTATATTGGAAAGTGTAGTGCTACTAAATGTACTAGAGTCTGCTTGCAATGTGCCCGAAAAATTTATTGGTAAAATAATACCAATTGATACTAAGGCAACAATAAACATCAGAGTTATGGCATGTCTCTGGAAAGATAAATAATGTACCGCATCCGGTCCGCACTTAGCAAGTACTTGTTCGCGAGTAAGTTTGAATACTGCGGGCAGCCACGTGAAAAAACCCTCGTCGATATTTAACGACTCATCAGTGCTATTTCTTCTTTCGACTAAAGAGTCGTTATCACCTCCTCTGAAGAATAAGCTAGTCCAACGACTCCTAGAACGTTGCACAAGAGCCATACGTCCATAATTCCACGCAGTGCGACGTAACACCGTGAATAATAAAATTAAACAGGTCCACGATATTAAATTCAATATCAAGGTCTGTGGGATTCCGTTGTACGCCCCCGTTATGATAATACTTGTCGAAGTGTTAAGTAGCATGCAACCCTCATCATCTGTTCCATTTGAGGTGTTTGAAGATAAAGAAATAAGCACACTGCTCGGCGTAAAACCTTCCATTGTTGATGTTGCAACACAATCCGTGAAGAGAAAGTATTCACATTATAAATTCACCGTAACGAAATATAAACACCGTTTTTTAATCCGTAGCACTGCACAGGGTTTTTAATATCGTATAAAATATATAAATATGTTATGCAAAACGTCAATAGTTAACGCCAATCAGATATTATTATTTTGACTCAGCTGTCGTACAATACAAAATTACAAACTATAAAGCTCATCGACTGAAAACGATGAACGATTTGTCATTTCATTCTTTCTGCTGTCATTGATAAGTCATTCAAAACAGATAACATATGTTTTAAGTACTATCGTTATTTTATTATATTTGTTAATTAAAACACACCGTAACTGAAAAATAAATAAAATATAGTATTAGATGGAGGTAAAAAATAATTTTAATTTAATTATTAATATTAATATTGCTATAGGTGCATCACTGTAGATAAGGCCAATTACAGACTACTTGTTAAATATTTGATAATTAAATTTTAAGGTAGAATAACATGAGCATTAAATATGTTTGTGCCTAAAGCATAATATAAAATATAATTTGAAATACATTAAGTGAAGTGAAATTATATAAAAATATGAGGAATTTGCGGCGTTGAATTCTGCAACGTAACACGCAATGCTTCCAGGATTCGGCAGAAACTGGGGAACGGAGTGTCTTACACTAGATTCCCTCTGCCTACCCTGCTGTGTGCGAGGTACAGCGTGAAGCTGGTCTATGAGGAATTTAAAAAGAACATAAAAGCTCAAACTTCTTCTGCTTCTTTTATCTATATAGTTTATGTCTTGTTTCCTTTTGTCTGTCTTAAACAAAAGATACAAAACAAAGGAACAGAAAATATTAATAAAATCCTTACGATTAAAACTAACGTCACATTTTTTTCAAAAGTATTTTATTACACGCAGAAATAATAATTATACGAACGTAGTTTTGTGTAAATAATATACATTTGTGAAGTATTTTAATAATAATATATAAATAATAATGTATGTATTGGGCCTTAAATGTGATATGATGTGCAGGTTTAAGTTAGTATTAGTACTATTCGCACAATGTATATGTGAGAGAAAGGGAAGGATACAATCAGTAGGGGAAAATGAATTTCAATTTCATTCAGTGAACTGAAACTGCAAGGAGGGGATTTAAGTTCGTTTTGCTTTTTTGAGCATATTTTTATCAATTTTAAATATATTAAGTTAATGAGGTCAATATATAAGTTTTTTAATTACACTAGTAATGGAGTTCGATTGGAACAATTATTTGGAAGATATTAAAAGCGTTGCAGTCCCCGAAGAATTATTTTCTCATGTAAGTCGCGAGTTTTAACTGCTTTAATGTTGTATAATGTGATAAATAGTTTTTGATTTGTTATAAGTTTGTTAAAAATATTTATATTATTTGTTTAATCATAAGACATTTAAATTATAAGAACTTTTTACAAGTTATTACAAAGAATATGAAGAGATAATTAAAAAATCTTTATATCACTATTGTAGCGTAAAGGCCATGTAAAGTTATTTTTAGATGAACATCCAGAAAATAAAAAAAGATTGCTTGAACAATTAAATTTATTCTTATATTTGTTATTTCTATTAATTGTTTTCTTATAATCATAAATCCATATGGTACATAGTTATAATTTCAAAATCGTCGTGACCATTGCCACCTCATTGTCGTAACGAAATAAAATTAAGCACTTAAAATTATGAGAACATTATACTGAGAGAGTAAATGACTTTTTTTATTATATATACGTTGCTATTGAGCTTTTTGTATATTATTCTGTTTAAGATTTATAAATTAAAGGAAAATCATGTTAATATGATACATATATATATATATTTTAAAATCGAACAAAAAAAAACATGATTAATTCAATAAATATTATGTTTTTTAACAATTTTACAAAACTAATATATACATGATGTTGCTTAATGTATATACAATTTAAATGACATAAATTATAATGAATGATAATTTTTTTAATTTGATTTTATTCCAGTAAATAGTAAATATCAAAATTTCCAGTTTCGAGTCATTTATAAAAATATACACAACTATGCATCTAATGCATAAAAGAATTAATTGATAGAATGAAAGCTATTGATATGTAATACAATATAAGCTATTGCTTTATTATTATTATTATTATTTGTTTTTTTTAAAGAATAGAAATACAATTTTTTCTAAAAAGTAACTCTGAACACAGTTATAATATAGCTTATAGTCAGTTATCTTCTAATAATGGACTTAATATCCAACACAAAAAGAATCATCATTCAATTCGAATCATTAGTTCCTGTGATTATTGTTTGCAAGCAAATAAACTCTTCAGCTTCTTAGTATTATTATAGATAAGCTCTGAAATAGTACTAGAAAATAATAAAAAAATGCTTAGTAAAAAAATATATTCACTTATTTAAATAATATAATGATTCTTTTTGTTATTAATTATAATATTTATTTATATATATATATATATATATATATATATATATATATATATATATATATATATATATATATATATATAATATATTAGGTTATTTCAAATACATAACTGGCTGTGAAACTTTTTTAAAATATAATTTGAATAAAAACAAAAAAAAGACTTGAATAGCAAATTTTATACTTGAAATGTAAATTTTTAATGGAAGCAATTTTTTGTGATTACTTAGATCAATTGTTTCTTATTATGATTTGGCCTTGGATTATTCATGTATAGTTGCTGCTGTTTCAATGCTATATTAATGCTTTAACTAAAAAAGTTATATTTAAAATATTATTAAGATGTTTTTAAATTCTATACTAATATATTATAGTTGAAGAGTTTGTTTGGTTGAAAGCACTAATCTCAGAAACTATTTTGGTTGAACTGCAAAAAATTCTAATGTTGGATAGTCTATTTATTGGGAAAGGCTTCAGGCCATGTTAATTATTACAATGGAACATACTGCATCTTTGATCAGAGCTCCCTTCCATATTCACAAAATATTAATAAAATTGTTTTAACTTCTTGAACTTCTTCTAGAGACATGAATTTCTATAACTGTCTTTGTGTAATGCCTTATGCTTGATTTTTATTACCATTGTATAGTATTGTATGGTCGGGATTCTTGAATTCTTCTTCCCGGTGGTAAGGATTCTTGAAATTGTTTTGTTTTAACTATGTGTTAAAATTCTGAAAACAGAAAGGATGAGTCACAACTTTCCACTGATTATGCATAATGACTGACTTATATATAATATACAATTATATATTTAGTTCAAGCATTTTAAATATAACTTTTAGAATTATGATTTCAAAAAATGTATAAAACACATTGCCTACTAAATTATTTATCTTAGTCTATCAAAACATTTAATTAATGTAGTAATGGTATATTTAGATGAGATATACATACATATATTTGTTATACAAGGAAATTGAAGTAAATTTATTATAAAAGGAAATTATATTAAATTTCAAAATTAATTGGATGAAGTCATAGGAAAAGATTTTATTAATGAAATATGGATGTAGAACCTTGTATGAGTGTAGAAATATTTATATAGTAACATTATACAAATATAAAAATGTAGGTCTTATTTCTATTGGTTATAATATTCTCCTAATTATTAAAAAAGCAAACATTATTAAAGAAAATTGTCTAAAATTAGGATTTTTTTGAAAAAATTACATCAAAGAATTTTATTTAGTTTTTGATCATTACATCATTTTCTTTCAATTTAAATCACTTGTGACTTGACCCCACGTGGTGTATGTAGTGCAGTATAGACCAATTTGAAAAACCCACTAGGAGAATTGTGCAAACTTTAAAAAAATAAATAAGTAAATGTTTTCCTGGTTTTAATAGATATAGTGCGACATGCGAGGGGCATAAGCGTGCGACTGTAAACTCTACGGTTGTGGATTCAATCCCTTCTTGGGGGAATTAAATATTAAATATTTTCATTCTCTCTCTTAAATAACCAGGCAAAGCGCGGCGTTGAGTTCTGCCATTTAACACGCAATGCCTCAGGTATTTGGCGGAAAATGGTTCCATGGCAGGTTCCCTCTGCCTATACGGCTATGTGCGGAATGTAGAGTGAAGCTAAAAAAATGTGACATTATTAATTTACAGACCGCGACTGTAGCGTCGTGGCGTTGGATAGTAGCGTCTGACTGACGCGATGATTGTAGGTTCGATTTCCACTGGGCAAAATTATTGTATTTAAATTATTTTCATTTCCCTGCTCCGGTAGACAAAAAGCAGTATTGAATACGTTATTTTCGCAATGTCTTTAAAAATTAAGCGGAAAGTGAGGGTACTCCGTCCCTCACTCACTTATCACTTGGTTCCTTCTGTCGATCTTTTTAAAGATACATTTATGTATATTAGAAATACTGCGTTGTATTGGAAATAAGTATATCATATCTATTACAGGTAGAATCAAGCTTAAACAATGGCATCAAGCAAGGCATGCTCCTTGAAGTGTGCCACAAAAACAACCCAGACGTATATTGGATTGCCGAAATCACGATGGTGTGCGGGCATCTTCTTAGGATTAAATTTATAGGCGCCGATGCCGATTTCTGGTGCGACATATCCAATACTAAAGTCCATCCATTGGGCTGGTGTGGTAAATACGACGAGCTTATAGAACCCCCCGATGAAATAAATGGGAGATATGGTGATACTATTATAGAAATGATGAAACAGGCACTTCTGGACGGCCAGTCTGTGTCGTTGGAGGCTTTAAACAATAAAGGCATGTCTCCGATAGACAGGATCAAAGTGGGCATGAAAGTGGAAATTCAGAATGTCATCGATCCGTACCGGTATTGGATTGCTACGGTAAGTTACATTTGAATAGTTAGGCTAATGCAAGAAGGTTAACTTTACTTATGTAAGGTTTCTTAAATATTTAAAGTGTTGTGATGTTATATTTAATAACATTTTGAACTTGTGACCGATTTATATCAATGCTTGTTATTGTTGTTTAGTGACTGAGCCGTCGTGGTGCAGGGGCACAAGCGTGCGACTTAATAAAATACCTGAAGGTTGTGAGTTCGATTCCCATTTGGGGCAATGAAATATTTAATATTTTCATTGTGTCGATCTGGTAACGAGGTGCGGCGTTTGAGTTCCGCCTCTCAATGACTATGAGTCACGTCAATTTTTTTTTTGAAAAAAGAACAACTCGAGAAAAAAGAATCTGTTTTTTTTCTTATCTTCAAAAATATTAAATATTAATACTTATTAAGAAAACGTACAAAAATTTTAACGTAGCGAATTTTTGAATTTTTAAACGTTTTTTATTCTTCTTTTTTCTACTAAGTGTGGAATAACATCTTAAAATTGTTAAAAAATATTAAAATACCGCGGCGACCGCACTGGCGTGTGACGTCATGCTGCGTCTACTGGCAAGTAGGCGCTTGCGAACACCTTCATACTTTAGCTCGTTTAACTCTCGCAGTTTCGCTGTAAATACAATTGATTTTTATAGAAAATAAATAAAATGGTTCAGAAATATTTGTCACGAGCCTAAGGGCCAGTCATGTCGCAGGGGCATAGGCGTGTGACTGTAACCACGACAGGTTGTGGATTCGATCCCCACTAGAAGAAATGGGATATTTAATAGTTTCTTGTTTTGTTGAGTTCCGCCACTCAACACGCAATGTCTTCAGAATTCGGTTGAAAGTGGGAAACATGCATGCTTAAAAAAAATCATCACCATAACTTTCTCTTACTGGTCTGTAATAAATTTACCTTTTATTATTCTTAGATTGAAGATACGCCGCTATACTTTAAAAATATATACTGTACATCAATACCACCCAAACTAAAAAACATCATTAAGTTTACTTGCTATCTATTAAAAAGTCAACATAACATAAAAAAACTAAATAAGACAATGTTTGCTGCCCCTGCGTGTTCACAATTCAACGGAAATTAGGGAACGGATACAGAGGGAAACTAAAATAATCATTAAAAATATTTTATTTAGTAGATACTATGTTTTTTTTTATACTGAATACGTACTCAATATGCAATGCCTTAAGAATTCGGCGGAAATTTGGGAACGACACGTAAAACATAGGTAGGAAGTGTGTGAAAAATGGTACCGGAGTGTCTTAAAACCATGTTATAGAATATATCTTTGTGTAGTCTTGCTATGACTGTTCTAGAGACAGTTATATTTTTTACTCGACGTATATACTTTTAATATCGGCGTAGACCTTATATTGCCTCAAATATGTAATCCTAAGTAATTAAAGATATGATCCCAGTATCTTTGCAGATTTTTAAATTCATTTACATACTTACAAAAATATTTTTCGGACGATACCTATTCGTCTTCATATACATACATCGTTATTTCAACATGAAGCCAATTTGTCAGGCTATGTAACGTGTAAGTAAGAAGCAGGAGATAAGAAAGTAATTTGTAATTCTAATTTCAATTGTGAATTCGTTTGGTCTTCGACTTATATGTTGATATCAGTGAATACTGATTCAATTACATGATTTTATTTATATAAAAATATAGTACCTACTTATATGAGTACTTACCTATAAGGATATAAAAAATTAACAAAAATATTTAACGTACTTCAAAACAGTGCCTTCACTCGCGTAACAAGGTAAAACGCAGCATTCAGTTCCGCCACTCAATTCAACTCAAACTCAACGAAGAAAACTCAACGAAAATTCGGCGGAAAGTGGGGAACAGAGTGTCTTAACACTACTGTCTTAACACGTGAATGAATGAGCAAATAACATTCTATAGTCTAAGATATGTACAATTTTAGTGATAATTTTCGTGTAATTAAGCCTCATATCAACGCATCGGCTAAGGTAAAGGTAATTTGAGTATAGAAAATGAAAAATATTCACAGTTCAAATAGAAGTATTAACAAAATCTAATAAAAAAGCCTTTCCACGCAGACGAAGTCTATTATTATTAAATTCTCTATATTTAACGTTTCAGAAATTCGATAAAAAAAGTATTACATAACCATTATTTTGCAATACGATTACACAGATAACCAATTTCGAATCGATACCTACTTCTTATCTAGTTTTTATCAATTAGAAAAGAGCAGATCTTCAGATTTCTTGATTAAATCACGTTTCAGAACATATCGTCTTATTGATCTATACTATCTATATTTAAGAGTTTGTTTGAACGCGTTAATCTCATAAACTACTGACTGGAATTATAAACATATTTTTGTGTTGAATAGTCTGAATAGTCTATTTAACGAGAGTCGAGCCATCATTTAGTTAATCGTTTGGATCTAACCCACTGTACCCTTTGATGTAGGAATAGGGAGGCCCGGATGGTCCGTGACAATTAATTAAGCTAGAAAATAAAATAAAAAAGCCTTTTCATGAACGTATCTTTTTAAATCAAATTCTTTAATAGGATTAATCTAGTATGTTTAGACACTTTCCAGTAGTCCGTGGTCACGAGTAGACTCGTGGCCACTAAATTTTCTACTAAACAATAAAGTTTCATTTAAAATGTGTAATAATATAATGGCATGTGTATTTTAAATACCCTGAAATGGAAATAATAAGTAAAATGTGTGCTTTGACTTATTTCCTTTTAAGGGCAAATGCGCAGATAAAAAAAGTTTTTAACATGCGACGAAGACTTAGGAGTGTTACAAGTTTAACGTGTGTGTGTGTATAAGTGTATGTGTCTCTATGCCTGTGACATCGTAGTTGCCAAACGGATAAACCGATTTTTATTTAGTTTTTTTTTTACCTAACCTGACCTATTTGAGAGTTGTTAGAGCCATGATTAAAGAAAATATTTTTAGTCGCTTGAAGATTATCAGATTTTTTTAAGTTTACTTTTTAGAGTATATATTACTGTTAAAAGTCAGAGATTTTTTACAATTATAAAATTTATAATTATTGAATAATTGACAAATATACATATTTTTTATTATTTTTGAGTTCAGTTCACTTCTAAGCATTATTATTGACACTCGCGAATGAAAAGGATTACCCAAAAATCATTAAGGCGTAAAATCCGTATAAAGTTATAGTTAACAACTATAACGTTTAAACGGTCATAACGAATTTCACCATGACAGCGTATGAAATATATATAATATGCATATATGTAATATATACATAATGCGTGTTTTTTTTATTGCTCTAGAAGAAAGTTAGTGTTAAGATACTCCGTTGTCATTAAAAACACTTGCGTTTCCGTGCTCTGCCGAATTTTGCATTGCTGTGTTGAGTGGCGAAACTCAACGCCGCGTATTGCCTCGTTTCCAGAGCCAGGAAATTAATATATTAAATATTTTATTTCCTCGAGTGGGAATCGAACCCACAACCTGTCGCGTTTACAGTCGCACGGTGGCGCTACGCCCCGACGGAGCTTTGGCTGCATATTTGAGTAAAGTTGATAGTTGATTGATGTGTATAGAGTTAGTAAATAGATTCTTTTGGTAGTTTCTGTATTTCTTATACATAAAATGTACAAAAGAACGAGCTCCTCATATTGCTTAATGAGGTCTTTGATTATTGCTATTATTGTATATATTCATATTAACGGCATATATAATATCAGAATAGTATTGCTATATACAAAAATATTTTGAAAATTAATTTTCAAGGTGTGTGAGAATGTGGGCGGCCGTCTGCTTCTCCGCTACGACGGCGCTGACGAAGATTTATTGCAGTTTTGGTTGTTCTTCTGTAATCCACGGATAAGCAGCTTCGGATTTGTTACTAATAAGGTAATCTATATTTAATCTTATAAAGGCTAAAGAGTTTGTTTGGTTGAGCGCCCTGATCCCGGCAACTTGGTTCTATTTAAAAAATTCTTCGTCATAGACAGTTTTTTTTATTGCGAAAGGCTTTATATAAATCGTTATAAATAAACTTTATATTAATCGTTTCGATGTAACTTTACAAGGTGTCGTGTGTGATACAAAACTCTTTGTTTTTTTCATTAGATATCATATTTGTCTGACATAATATGATGATTAATTTTTGCACCTTTCTGCTATCTTTTATGTAATAAATCCTTTCAAATGATAAGGCCGCCATTGCACTTTTTAATGTCTTATTATAAATATCATGAAATATTATTTTATTGTTTCTTAATTTTTTTATGAATTAAATTATTATTATTATTATATACATACATATATGTGTCTATTTTTCGTATGATTTGTATTTTTCATGTGCAACAAAGAGTATTCTTTTGTATTTCCAGGGCTCCCCCTGGCAGTTCAAATATCCGGGTAAAGTAAACAAGTTCTCATGTAAGAACAAATTGAGTACGCAGCTAAGGCAGAGCGCAGAAGAGAGTATAAAGGAACCCACGCCTGCTGATTTGTTTCAGGTAGTTTTTTACATTATATTTGTTAAGGCGATCGTGACGGTTTTAGCCTTCGATTTCCACGCGGCGAATTGAGATATTTAATATTTTCACCAATTTTAGCTTAAAGAATATCTAGTCTTCACTGGGTAGGTCTTTAGATTATGATCCTTCGATCACAATCTGAAGAACCAAAAATATGTCTAATGGAAACATTCTATTAAGTCGTCGTCTTGAACGTAAACGCGATAGTTGCTATTTCTACTCCTACTCGTGGAAAAGAATTATAGTGTTTCTTCACTATGGCGATAAATGGCGAAGTGTTGAGGTTCCGCTACTCAAAGACCAATGTCGGGAATTTGAGCGAAAAGCGTCATACTAAAAAAAATCCAGCCGATTGGAATTCGAACTCAAAACCATCGTACACTAACAATAAGACATAAAATATAATTCTACATTAATTACAATATTACAAATTAATAACAAAAATAATTACTATTTCCAGCCAAACCCTACACTAGAAGCACACAGCTTCTCAACTGGCATGAAAGTGGAGGCCCTATCACCATTAGACATGAAAACATTCCGACCTGCCACAGTATTGAAAATATTTAATAATCTACATTTTTTAGTAGTTCTAGACGATCACATAGACGACTATGAGGATAGCAAAATGGCTTGGCTATGTGATAACATGCACCCCTACATATATCCCATAGGTTGGGCCCAAAGGAATAAATTAGAATTTAAACCACCCAAAACATGGAAAGAAGGACCGTTCGACTGGGAAGAGTATTTGGCGTCAAATTCAGCAGTACCAGCCCCCGATTATTGCTTCGGCAACAAAGAAATAATAAAAGGCATAGAAGTTAATATGAAATTGGAAGCGGTTAATCCACAAAATCACGAGGAAATCCACGTGGCGTCAATAGATATGATTGTTGAACATATGTTGTATGTTGAATTGTTGACAGTGGGGGAAAAGTTTTGGTATTCTCAAGACAGTGATCTTTTATTACCGGTAGGTTGGTGTGATAGTAACAGCTACGAGCTACATATACCTGATACAAATAAAAAGGAACCCCCTAAACAAGTTGTTTTAGAAACCAAAACTATCAAAGAAGATATAAAATCTAGTGAAGAATGGTGTGAAAGGATATTTTTTAATTATAAATGTTATGCGGGTCCGTCTATAAGTAGGAATAAATTGTCACAGTTGCCTAAGGCAGTGGGTCCGGGGCCTTTATTGTTGGTATTGAAGGAGGTTTTAAATAAAATAATATCGGCTTCGTATAAACCGGCCAAGTTATTGAAGGACTGGGAATCTAAGGGCCCGCCTGAGGAGGGCATGCGGCTTGAGATGTTGAGAGCTAAGTGAGTTTTCTTGTTTAATCTCATTTTACTTCAAAAATGTTTTGTTATTAGTAAAAAAATATACAAGCACATATTTATCCAAAAAAAAACAACAGTAGACTAGTTTCTGTTTCAAGAAAATATATTTAATTTTTACAATTTCAATTTGAAAATATAAAAAGTGAAAACCAGTTATGTATTTGGTCAACATTTTTCATATTTTAAAGAATCAAAAAATGGTGCAAATATCACAGTTAACCTAAAAAAGTCTATTGAAGTAAGATATATTTTTTGTTTAATTGCAACAACTGAGTCATTGACATTTGAAAAAAAATAATTACTCACGTCCCAAAAAGCCTATAACTACAATAAAAAATTAAAAGTTACAACATTTATTCAAAAACATTTCAGGCTTAAAACTCGGCCGTACCACGCGTACGTACCAATAGCGACTTCCAGACAACAAGTGGACAGTTTTTGTAGAAACGTGTGTGTTAAACTACAAGCCTGCCCCAGCCTGTTCGGACCCAATGAGTATCCTGACAGGTGCCCCAATAATTGTCATCAAGTCGAAAAGTCGACATTTCGTGAGTATTTGAGACATTGTAATGTATATTTATATGACGAGTTACGAAAAATGTCCTAACAAGTTCCAAAGAGTATCCTGACAGGGCATCGAAAGGTACATGCCCCATAGAGCCCCAACTCTACGTTTTGTGAGTATTCCAGAAGTTGGTAATTTACTTTAAAAGGTCTAGGCTAAGAACACAGCCATGCCACGCGTACATACAAATAGCGACGTCCCTATAAAAAGTGGAGAGATGCGGACCCAACGAATATCCCCACATACTTAAACAACTGTCATCAGATCAGGAAGTAGACGTTTAGTGAGTATTTTAAAAGTTGTATAGAATATTTCTGGTAAGTTATTAAAAATTATCCTAACAGATCTCAAAGAGTATCACCTATCACCAGGTCGAAGTGTCTATGTGCCGTAAGTATATAAGATATTGTATCGATTATTATTTTTATTTATTATTAGTTGATAACTGGTCAGCCACCAAAAGGTATCCTGATATGCCCCAAAAAGTATCCCAATTTAAGCCTTTAACTCTCAATATGTCAAAAAGTTTATGTTCAATGAGTATTTCAGAAATTCAAAAATATATATTATTTTTGAATTCCCGAATTAACAATATTTCACATTATACAAATAGAAATACAAAATTAGATAACCAGCACCAGAGTGTCAAAATACTCCCTTTTTCCACTTTCCGCAAAAAATGAATTTTTTAATAAGGATCTTTGTCTTGTTCAAAAATTAATTCATTTCCCTGAATTTGAATCTAACCTACAACCGTAGCCTTTAGTCAAACACGGCCCCACAGCCCCACTGCGCCACAATTATCTGTATACATAGTATAGTTAAACTATATAAATATAAATGTTCATAGTCATTTTTACAATTCCACCGAAAATTAAACTTCCTTAGCTTAGTCCAACATTTTTCAACTGTGACACACTGGAAAACCATATTTGTTCTTTATTTTGAATAAAGACATTTAATTTACAGATAACGGCACAGAACGCCGAGGCAGACCAAAAGGCAGCGTCAATGGCAGAAAGAAAAAGAAGAAAGTGCCGGAGAAGAGAGAAAAAGAACAACCTCCACAAGAAGTGGAGAACAATAGAGATGGAGAGTCTGTTGAAAGTGAACATAGTACAGGGTCCACACCACCTTCTGAATCTGGAACTAGACCCAATAGTCCAGAAAGTGTCACGGACTATAAGAGAAATGCTAGGCGGAAAAGAGAAAACAAGAATAATTATCCAAAACTAGAAATGAAAACTCGTGGAGCTAAGTTACCAAATTTCGCCCTTCAAATGAAAGAAGCGCATTGGAACAAAAAGGATGTGGAGACGATGTATAGTAATAGCTGTGCAAATAAAAAACAAACTCAAGATAGCGATACGGAAAATGAAACTAATGAAAGTAGTTGTAATTCGAGAGACGCTAAGAATATATCCGATGTGTCAGATACTGAAGAACCTGAGTTAAAAAAATTGAAATTTAATACAGATGACCCTCTACCAACAGATAATAAGATGTTTGAAAAGGATTTAGCTTTATCCTGGTTTAAAAGTAAAAATAGGTTAGCAAGGAACCCATTAGATTGGTCGGTTGACGATGTATATGAATATTTAAGTAATACAGACGACTGTAAACTTATAGCTGAGAAAATGAAACAGGAAGAAATAGATGGGCAAGCCTTCATTATGCTAGATTTACCTATTATTACTCATTTTCTTCACATGAAGAAGGAATATGCTATGCAATTGTGTAAACACATAACAATGGTTCGATGGTATTATATAGTTAATTTTGAAGAGAATGGCGAAATGTGATAATTTTTGTTCTTGTAATTATTATTGTATTATTATTATGTATTGTTTATCTAGTCCTCAATAAATTAATTAAAATATTATTTTTGTTTTTAATATATATTTTTCGTGAATGGATTCACTCTATTAAACTTTATAATCATTCTAAAAAGTTCTTTTAAAAATATTATTGCTTGTTTTTAATACTAAAATATAAGACACGTTGAATTTGGCCTGTTGAATTTTGACCTACAAAAAATAAATAAGTGCAAATTCTATTGCTAAATAAAACCACCAAAAGTATTTGTTTTAAGTATTTTTATAATGAAATGAAGTAAGAGGATTATTAATATAACACTATAGTATTATAAAATATATAACTTAATAGTATGTCACACTTGAAATAGCTGTATTTGGTCTATCTGTTATCATCTAAAATGGTGGTACATACAGTAGCACAAAGTCCAGAAGGGCAGAAGTAAAATAATTTACGTAATATTTTTAATATTAAGCCTAGTTTGTCTAAAATTAAGCATAAAAACAAAAATAAGAAGCAGACTTGATTTTTTTATTTAACCAAAAGCGTTCCTACGAATTTTTCGGCAAATATAATTACAAATTTTAAATATGAAAAATTTGCTACCATCATCTTTTTCTGCATCGTTTTCTTCATCCAGCATATTTTTCTTAGCGCACGAACTCTTGACTGGTATATCTCTATCTTTCAATATCAATTGTTCTCGTTGGTCATACCTTTGTAGTTCCAAATTTTTTGCTGCAACTTTCTTAATATTTTCAGCTGACGCTAGTTCTTTTATACTCTCGAGATGCTTATGCCTTATATTTATCTCGGAGAAAAGGCTACGATCCGTCATTTTTATTTCAAGATAAGGAGTGCCACCCACGAGGAAGATGTTAACAGTATCTTCTTTCTTTGTCTCAGTGTTACATTTCGAGCTCTCCTCGTCGAATGTGGAATCAGTTAAATAATTATCATTTTTAAAAGTTTCTAAGGTAGTAGTTGGAATGTCACCATGTCTCGCGCGATTTTCAATGTCCGACGTAGATGATTCCGAAGACCCAATATGATTAATTAAATCCTTGATGAAGTTCTCCATATCAACCACGGAGTCTCCTCTATTTTTCTCCAATATTTCGTTAAATTTCTGTTTGTACAGCTCATAATCATGCATATTTTCGTAAAAATTTCCAAAAATTTGTTGTACAGTTGTTTTGAAAATTTTTATGTTAGAGTCAAGAGTGCCTAACGAACTATCATCCGTTTGTAGTTCTTGAGATATTTTTCTCAATATTCTTATTTCTAATCGATCAATTTCAGAATTAGTTATAGAATATCTATCATCGCCAGAATTTCGACTATTAGTGTAGGTGTTATCGTCTCTAACTGGCACTGTATCATAATCATATTTCTTATAATATTGGTCAAAATCTTCTTTGTGCCCGATCAAATTGTCGTCTTCGCTCATTTTCGAAGAATTATTTGTAGATATGAGTATTTCGGACTTACAAGTTTCCTGTTCACGTGAACAAGATAATTCTGGAGAACACTCTCCAGCTGTGTAGAAGCTGTGGCGTTGTTTGATAGCCAATTTGTTATCATCTAAAACAATATTTTTAGATTATAGAAATGATGATTAAATATAAAGAATTAACTAAATAATGTTTATTCTCATACCCATATTTTTAAAAGTGCAAAATAAAAATTTATAAGATTAAGAACTCCAAACCATTTGTGTGATCTTGTTGTTTATTTACATCTATCAAAAAATATTCTTCTTCTTAAAGATGTTTATATTTTTTTAAATTTGGAATAGTATTTAGTTAAATTAACTTGTAAAAAAAGCATTGTTTTGTGTCGTTAGTGTTAGTGGTAGTGAAATAAAAATAATAAATAATAAAAGAATGTGATTATACTTTTCGTAATGTAATTATACATTACGAAAAGTACAATATCTATTTAGAAACGTTTAAAAAAATGATTTTAATATTGTTAGCAAGCGAGAATTTAGAGAAATAGAGTTTTCTTTTATTAAAAACTTAAAAAAATCTGAGTATTCGATTAAATGGCCAAAACACTTAGTCGACTTCCAGCAATACCTCGAGAATTCGGCGGAAAATGGAGAACAGATATCTCAAGTGCCTCCCAGGTTTTATTTGCACACCTTTCTATGAGCGAAACATAGCGTGGAGGTAAAAAATCTAATATATATGCCATTGTGATGCAGTAGGGCAACACAGTGTTTAAATAAACACCCAAAGGTTGTGCTTGTGCATCACGCAATACGCAATTCTATTTTTTATAAACGTTTATCTTGTAATATAGGAAACTATTTCCTAATGGAAGTGGAAGATTTATATATAATAAAATAGTAACTGATCGCTGTCTGTACATAAAAGATATATGAAAGAGACTATTATTAGAGGCATTTATCAATATAATACAATCCTAAATCGTTTATTGTCTATTTTTCTACATACTTGTGTACGTTCATCTCAGAAACGTCTTAACTGATTTATATGCAGTTTTCACTATTGTATTTCGGCAAACGGTCCTTACATTTAGTGTTTGTTTGATTTCAATCGACTTATAAAGAAAGAAAATATATCAATTTAAATTATTTGGTCCGACAAAACTGCTACATTTTTTTTTATTGAATTCACTGAATCTTTAGCTTTCTGTGTATAAATTTGTCTTTCAGGTGGTAATCTTGTTGGAGCACGTAAGTAATTTAGATTAGTAAATAATAATTATCCAATAATAATTATTCAAATGACTGTAACAAGAACACCGAATTAACGATGCATTAGATACATTGATGAAACCGTGAAATGACAGAATAGTTGCACGTTTGGGTACACTGTGCAATGCTGACGACCGAAGCTGATATACGGCAGCGCAACGTAGGTGTTGCAGAAGCAGAATGTAAGGAACGTAAGATATGCATCATTAAATCCCTCGTAACTAGCTGTGTAAAATGTCCTTAATAAATATGTATGTAGGGGTTGCCGAAAATACACATTAACACTAAACTGACTGTATACTAATAGTTAGCTAAATCGGTACGCCAAGGTATAAGCTGGTTCAACAGGTGAATGATTCTTACTATTTTGTTTGTGGGCTGAAATATCTTAACTTAGCTAACAAAGAAACCATACTCATATAAATCAATAATGAATCTTATCACTATCCTACACATTTTCCTACCATTGGTAAATCTTTACTTCAAAGGACCCACCAACTCTGCGACGCTGAACACCTAGGGGACGAGCTTTGATAGTTGAAAAATACCCTCCATCAGAACGAGATGTCTGCTCCCCTCCAGTGTTATCGCTTCTTCAGCAGCGACTTCTACCATTTGTTAAAGGGGTTACAGACAGGATTCGCATTTTAAGATAAGCTTTCGTTAAAACTATGTTTACGTCTAACAAGAAAGTAAATCCAACTCTTAAGACCAGGGAAACGTAATTTTTCTCTGCAGTGTATAGACCTATAAAAACTAAATAGTAACTGTGGTTTAGCATACATTGTACAAAAAAGGAGAAGCATCGGTAATGGGGGAACGAACACATCTCCGATGTCAAGAATGGACATGTATCGAAGTCAGCTGCGTATGGGTAAAGAGCGGATAAATCTAATCATTACATCAGCTCATCAACAGGTCTTATAATTTACAAACCCTCGCTAGGGAAATTAAAGCTCTGCGTACTAACATTATTAAAACCCAAAATAAACAGTACGTTAGATAACGTCTTTTCGTGGCAATATTTAAAACAAAAGCTCGAGCGATCAATGATCTTATTTTTATAAACTTTTTTTTCAATCGATGTTTGTGTAGCTACATCTAAATTATAAGCATTATTATTAAAAAAATTAAGTATGTACTTATTTCTTTAAAAGTAGCAAAAAAATTGAATATAGTTTAATTACGAATATTTTTGAAAATAAATTAGCTATGAATACACCAAATCTCTACGTAAAATATTAAATTTTTTGAAGGTTTTTTCTTAAAATATATTTTTGTGTGCACTAAACCATTGAACTTGCCTAGACTACTTATTTATTATTTAGTTAAGTATTTAATATGATATTCATCTTCCTCTAACAATTTACTATTAATGAGTTAAGACAAGAAAATTGAAATTTGTGCGTTTCGGAGAATTGCCAATAAGAATTAATATAAACGTGTACAGCAACCTTTTTAAATGAGACATTTGACATTAGTGTCTATGGTTAATACCAAATAGAAATCAAAATATTGTCATTGCCTCAGCTAACGCCGCCATAGCCTTAGTCTATGGTGCATATAGCAGTTGAATTGATCACTGTCGAAACGAGAATCTCAAAGGCCCCGCCTTTAAAACTGTAAATAAAATTTACTCGGGCTAACCGCGATGACGGTTTTATAAAATAGACTGAATAGGTAAATAAATGAGGAGAATATTTTATTAATTATTATTTATATAGTGTATTTACGTATTAAAAAGATATCGAATGCAATTATCGATTTACCGACCACTATTGCAAAAGTCAGTTAGTGCGTGTTTTTGCTTTTGATAGGTCGTCTTATAGTGTTATAATAAAGGGCCTAAGGGTTTACCGTTACATTGATTGACCCGAGGATTACTCTTTCTGTTATAACTTAACAATTATAGTGATATTGTTGAAACTATTTTTAGTGGGTGTTGTCATTGTAAGCTTGGTTCGGATTAGGTCATCGAGTGTAGTGAACATGTGTGCCAGAGAAAAGTGTTATAATTCTAAATAGACTTGTTTGATTTCTTGTTAGATATACGAGGAAGCAGTTGCAAGAATGGAAACCAGTAAAATTATATGTCTCTTCGCAATATTAGCGCAAGCAGCGGCACTTTGTAAGTTATTTATGTTTTTTTTACGTCTTTTGATTTGAACTTGGTGACATTGTTATCACTGCTTAAGTTTCTCATAGTTTTAAGTTCATTCAACTTATTCTAAAATAATTATTTTGATATAAGACTATAGACTCTGTTCTGGAAGAGATCTATTATGACGTTACAGTATAGAAAATCAAAATTTAAATAAAGAAGAATGTATAATTAACAAAATATGTTATTTTACATAATTCTCATTAAAAAATTATGTTTTTAACTTACTTCCTACTCCTAAATAAAAGTATTTTTTGTTTTTTTTTTCAAATCACTTGTAAAAAGGCTATTTGTTGCTTTTTACTTACTATAAATGAATTCAATTTGACCTTGTAGTAGAGAAAAAACTAATTATTTTTTTATAGACATATGTAAAGATGGTAAAAAAATCTTTAGGGCTTTGATACATTTTTAAATTGATTGAGCATTTTTTTAAACAGAAATTGATGACTTTTTATTATTACCACCTACTAGATCAATAACAACATAATAATATTTTTATATATTCCTGTCAATAAATTGAATTATAGATGAAAGATTTGAATTAAAAACAATGTTTTTGAAGTTAAGACACACAAAAAAATTACAAAGCAGCACAATTCAAATCTGCACTTCTCTGATTTCATCAAGGCACTCATGCTTATTGAACTATGTTTAGTTTATACTGAGCTCCATGTATTCAAAGAAGTAAACATATGCTTTTACCCACACAAACAGGTAGAAAGAGAGAACCTATTATTAATTAAGGACACTATTCCCCAATTACTGTCCATTTTTTGAGACTTTGTCAGAGTAGAGTGCCAGATCTCAGTGCAGACAACTAAAATAATTTTAATTAAGTCAATTTCCTGAGTGAATTTTGTACCCACAACTGCATTGAACCACATACATTTAACAGTGAAATACACTGTACCATAATGATTTTTAGAATTAATGTATCTATCTATATATTTTTTTAATATATTGATAAATTTTTATTTAAGGCCTCACCTTTATAATATTTATCAAAGGATAAATATTATAAAAATAAGATTTTTTAAATATTTGCTTGAAAATATTGATCATACAAAACTACGATTACTATAATTACAAACATAACCCCAGTTGTAAACATATATTTCAGGATTAATCTAAAGTAATGATTGTTGATTGCTGTGGGTACAATGCCCACTTGGGGTATGGATTATTATCATTTCCCTGCCTTCCTTGAGAAGACAATGTGTTATGTTGAGTGCCGCAACACAACACACATTTTTTTTAATTTAGGAAAGTGTGAAGACTGCATCCTCTTTGATGACTCTGCTATATGAAACATACAATGTCACACTGAAAACACATCTATTTACATATATGTAACCGAACTATCTGCACAAAGGGGATATTATGTATATTACAAAATCTAAAAGTTTGTGTTTGCCAATATCAGAAACAGCTTAATTACTGTTATATTTTGAGAGTTTGATGTTTAACATTTATTGTTTGATTTATTTCAATTAGATCATAAATAAAAAAAATGTGCAAATGCAGATAAAGTCAGGGCACAGCAGGTTTTAATATGATATAACATGTTACTAAACATTTATCATTGCATAGTGACATTGGTATATTACTATAAACAGAAACAAGTTTTATTAGCTCTGAGTATTCTGCTATGTTATAGAGCTGGTTTATGATTTCAACTGTACTTTAAATACTCATTTTACATTTGTACTCACTATGGTTTTTTATAATCTCTAGGTGTTCTATGTTTAATAAACAGATTTTTTATGTATGTAATTAAAGATGTTATTTTATATCTCAGAAATGTCAATTAGCGTATTAACTGGCATTAAGTTTATCTCGTTGGTCTAGTATCAGTTCAATGCAAATTAATAATAGTAAGATAAGAGGCCCTTGTGGTGCAATAGAACAATGTCTGACTGTAAATGTGACAGTTATGGTTCCTATTCCTTTGTTATGGTAACAAAATAAAGTTGCCGTGTGGCTAATTCTGTCACTCCACAAATAATGTCTTAAAAATTGAGCAGAAGTGGGAAATGGAGAAATGAAGTGCCCTCATCTCCTGATGATACAGTGTGAATAATATAAATTAATGGATCAAAGTATAATAGGTAATCTTTATCAATAAAAACTACAATAACATTCATAGTCAAATGAAATCCATATATGTAAATACTAATGATAAAATGCAAATAGAATATTGTATCATGTGTGCATACAATTAGTATGCACACATGATACAATATTCATTCATGTTCTTTTACAATGAAATATTTTTGGTGATAGATCAAGATGTTAATAATGTTAAAGAGTACATTCGAAATGTTTTAATTTTTTAATTTCTTTTAATGCCCATTCCACTTTTTATGTTGTTAAAAAATATAAAGAAGTATTTGGATAAAAAGAAGCATCTACACGTTTTTACCAGCATAAGAAAGTAGGTATAGGAAACTAGTGTTAAGACACTCAATTTCACATTTATATTTATAAAAAAAAACATAGAATACAGAACTATTGTGTTGCGGTCTTTGTCTTAATTTCTGCTGTTAGATTAAATATCGCTTACTCACACGATTTTTCGGCGTTCAAAATATTTTTAACTCTAAAGCTAGTTGTGGCGCAGGAACATAACCGTGCCGACTAAACGTGACAGGTTGTGGGATCGATTTGCTACTCGAGGAAATAAAATGTTTAATATTTTCATTTCCTCACGAGGCAAAATTCGGCGTTAAGTTCCGCCACTAAACACGCAATGCCAAAAAATTCGGAACGTAAGTGTCTTAATGGGAACAGTTCCTAGGTTCCTCTGCCTACCCTGCTATGTGCGGGGTATAGCGAGAGAAAAAAAAATTAAAGCTGAACCCTTTTTATTTATATATTTATAATAGAATAATCGTTAAATAATAGAGATTTTTTCAAAATAACCATAATTATTGCAAGTAAAAACAATATTTTACTGTCATTCTAAACAAAAAAATAAAACACATAAGAAAAAAATATATTCATATTTTCTTTCCTGTTAAATTTAGAATGAGTAGCGATATTAGATATCGTCGCAATTCACTTAAAAATGTCAAAGCCGTCGTATAAAATTTCATACCCTTATAAAAGCCATTTAAGTATAAAATACCCTAAAAAGTTTTTTTTTTGTAAGTCAATATTTTTATGTAATGAAAGAACCCTACTAGATTTTATTAATATCTTATTAACATAATAAGATGTCTCGTAAATCTTCTTACGCTTACTAAATTCTTATTAAACCGCAAGTAATTTTAATAAGATTACAAACGAGAACGTACATAGGAATTATTATAATATATTATTTTATTTCTTTTGTCTATTATATATACAAAAGAAATAAATTTTTATTAATCCAAAAAATTGAAATTTTTTGCCTCCAAATTTCATTACTTGTTTCTGTAAATTTGTACTTCTAAGTTGGACTTTTACTTTTATGAAAACTATTTAATAATATTCTATGAAAATAACCATTTTTAGTTTTCCTGGGATGTGATAGACCTAACTTAGTAAACATAAACCCTTATACAATATTTATACGAATATAACAATATAACATAATATATTTACTTCTAACAGTGACATCACCGCCGCGCATCGTCAAGCAGCCTACAGTGGAGGAGTTGCTCTTCCAAGTGGCGCAGCCCGGCGAGGTGGACAAGCCCTTCATTATAGAGTGCGAGGCTGAAGGCGAGCCTGCGCCCAAGTATGTATTGTTGCTTTCTTAGCCTTAGTTTTAGCCTTTTTTTAAAACTTGGAAGGAAGACAACAGGTTTTTAGACTTGGTAAATGATTTTGTAAGGGAAACGTACTTGTGATATACGGGATATATGTAACTGCATGTGGTTTAAGTTATATGTTTTTAAATTTTGATTTGTTATTTAAGATAAGAAGAAATCATTTTAATATTAATAACTAGTATCGTTTTTATTGTAATTTATATTGAATCATTGTTCTTATTTAGTTTATTCATTTCTTTATTTATTTGAATTGTGTAAAAATGTACCAAAAAAGGGGTTATCGGCGTCACCTTCAGTTTATCAAGCGAGTCAATATATCGGAAGCAACTTAAAATAATTAGGTAATGTTGCTTTCTTTGTTCAATTCGATTTTTCTTTCGAAGTTCATATAGTATTTTTAGATTGAGAAAAAAATCTAATATTTATTAGATTATATATTGATACCTAAACATGTAGGTACGCTTCGATTTAATAACAACTTCCATTAAGCAATAAATCTTTAGAAAACGTTGAACTAAATTCAAATCCAGTTGGATCAGATGGCTAACCATAAAATGCTAATCGGTCAATAGCCCTCGTTTAGCAGGTTGCTATTATAAGAGCTGTTTTTTATGTGTTCGATATTTATGCCAGAGAGTTGGCAGAGAGAATTTAGAGTGTTAGGTGGCGACATCAAACACTACTAGATCTTGTCAATGAGATATTTTAATACAATAGGCTGTCGTGAAGCAGGGACACAAGCGTGCGACTATAGAGGCGACGATTTTGGGTTTGATTTCCACTTAGGTAAATGTAATATTGAATATTATTTTTAATTTCCTCGCTCTGGTGACGAGGCAAAGCGTGGCCTTTAGTTCCGCCACTCAACACGGAATGCCTCAAGAATTCGGCGGAAAGTGTGGAACGGAAGGTCTCAACACTAAGTTCATAGATATCTCTGCCTACCCTGCTATGTGTGGGATATACAGCGTGAAAATGAAAAAAAAATATATAAATATTTCTTCAACGTTTCCCTATTGTGCCAATATAGCGGTGATTTTAGTCAATGCTGTGATAGCTACCTCTACTTTATATATAGTCCGGCGTCCAATGTCGAAAATCCATTAGTTCCTCAAATATTGCGGGGAAATCGACTCCTATTTCCCCGTCGGACTTGTATTTCCGGTAATATCACGTAGTAACTCGCCATTTCCTTTGGGCAACATTTTGGAGTAATGCGGAACCGGTTCGTGTATTGAAGTCGGGAGCGAGTATTGTTGTGTTATGCACAAATTTAAATACCTGAGATTTCTTTTTTTATTTTCCTTGTAGATAAATTATTTAAAGGAAAATAGTTTAAAATAACCGCGTTTATGTTTTGAAATAACATACAACATAAGTAAGCATCCATTTCAACAAACACAACTTTTATTCCCTTAACTTTTTGATTACTTGGAAGTTCAACATATAATTATTTAAGTAAAATAACTCATACATCACGTGGTTATCTGATTTATATTTAATATGTGTATGTATTGATAAAAAGGGCGTTGAACTTAACTTGGCCCTCGCGTGAACGTTTTTCTTGTTTCCAACCGTTATGTAAACAAGCCGTCTTGAGGGCTCCGCAAAAACTTGCAATCTCGTTTTGTCGCAATGCCTTATTTAATTTAAACTTTAAACTGCTTTTTGTTTATATTATTGTTCTGTCTTTTGTCTTTTGCTTATTGTTTTCTTCGATTAATGTGTGACGTCTTTAAATATATTCTATCTTGTTTCATACATACAGGCGATTTTTTTTCTTTCAGTTCATAATATTATTGTAAATATCGGAAATAGTGAATTTGTTTTCATAACCTGCATAAATTATTGCAAAATGATTTAAAAGTATGCTTCCAGTATTTTTTAATGTTCTTTTTTTTAATTTACCCTTTTCTGCGTGTATAGGCTGAAAGAACATAGTATTAAGATAATTGATTCTCCACTTTCTGACTGCATTCGTGACATTTTGTCTAGCAGAAATTGGAAATAAATATTCACGATGACTATCTTGACGAAATTTCATTCTTTTGCCAGATAGTAAACTAAATAACTAGTTCTTTCACTTCAAATATATCTTCACTAAAATCAATATGTACGTATATTATTTGAGAGTTGCAACTAAAAAATATATGTACCACTCCAGAAATAGCAAACATTACATTGAGGTACACCTACGTCAGCGCTTACACTGTAAATCAATAGTGAAGTGAGCCAATAACGCAATTCTGGAGCGTTCCAGTTTTTCATACAAATTCGAATCGATCATCTGAAGTAGGGAACTTTCTGAAGCGTAACTATCGGTACGGTTAAAAGCATCGTTATATTTCCCAGGATATGAGGAATGAGGGCAAACTTTTTAACGATATCGCAAGTAGTTTTTATTTAAAGGAATATATGGTTCTTCGCTGAACGGGTCTACAATAACTACTCTCGTATATCGATATATGTGGTGTAATTGCGTTCTCTTGTTGAGTATACTTATATTCTTTAATAATAAAGGTTTTAAATAACAGTACATTGTAACTACGGGCAAAAGTTGAAGCAGAAACGTGCCACCAAGCGCTGGTGGTTCATTACAGCCGTAATTTGTAATGGAACGAGGCTATGTTTGAGGATGTTAGCTTTAAACGGGGCCACCTCTGGAGTGCTGGAATTTAAAAACACAAGTGTTTAATTAACATTTCAAGCGTTGTGCAGGATAACTCGCGCAAACTCCTAACGAGTCCTGCGGCCCGATTTAATCGCGCTTTGTGTTCAAAGCGAGCAAAAAATATAATTATTCCACTACGTTTTACAAAGTGAATATTCTAATATCTGACAGACATTTTTCTCATTCATCAAACTAAACTAAAAAATATAACGTGTTCTCATTATATCCCTTTTTAAAACCGTAACGGCGTCTAGGCGTACGTACGTATGTGCATACTTTAAACATTTGTGCAACTGCAATTTGCGGCTGTATCTTCGCGAAACGTCGCGGAAGGATTTAGCTCTGAAATATTACTACAAAATATGAAGCTTTTTGGTAGACTCGCATTAGTTGTCTTGTTCTTGGACTGGAGCCTTTTTTATTTTTTATCCTGTTTTTTTTGTATTAAATGTAATAAATAGTTCACAGTTAGTAGTTTTTTTAACGTACATAATGTTTGAAAAAAAAACGTTACAGAATTTTATTGTGCATTTTTATAGCTATGTACGTAAAAAATAGTGATGGCAAAGTTACAAAAACTGTCACACAATGGTCTGTTACAAAAGTTGCCGGTCGAGGGCGACGGTATTGCGGTGCGTTGCGCTCCTTTGTTGCACTTCCTTATTCAGAAATTGTGGCTTTCAATTTGTCAACCGAAATTCCCTTTGCGCTATGGATTTTTTTTTATGATAGCAGTTCGTATTCAGGAGCACTTTTAATGGTCAAATTGTAGGATGGCTGCGGCTTAAGGGGACTGAAATGTGTATCTATAGTAGATAGTAGCGAGTTTGTCTGCCTACTTTTATTATAATTTACTTTATATTTCTTTCTTCACTTTCCGTTTGTGTATTTATTTACTTAGTTATTGAATTACTTTTTTTACTTCTCGCTCTAACCCGCATGTAGCGAGGTAGGCAGAAGCTTGTGTTAAGACAATTTTTGAAACATTGAGCGTTGCGTCGCGGAACTCAACAACGTGACTCGCTTAGTCTTGTCCCCACTATCAAAATGTGCCACAACGGCGTTTTTGGTGCCGTCGTTGATATATATAGTCCAACGATTCTAATAGACTTTTGCAAAATAGACTTAAGCAAAAGTATAATTTTGGATTCTACCATCCACTCTGCATTCTCTAGAGGTCTGCAGATTTTTCTCGAGAACAAAAAAAAAACATTTATCATAATCATCCTGGGAATTGCTATTGCAGGTAGAATATTGGCAAACAACCAACTTCAATTTCTACAATTTGCTCTATTATTAATATTCAAAAGGTCAGCTTTACCTCACACTCGATAAACTAAAGAATATATTTCTTTATACATATATCGATCAATGTTTTTAAGTCTAACATCATATTAGTTTAGATTATTACATGTTAGCGTTCAATTCTGAGCTGAGGCCAGTCGGGCACAAAGTGTGATTATAAAATCGATTGTTTGTGGGTTCGATCCCCACTCGAGGAAATGAAATATTTATTTACATTTATATTTTCATTTCTTCGCTCTAGAGTCGAGGCAAAGCGCGGCGTTGAGTTTCGCCACTCAACACGCAATGCCTCCAGAACTCGGCGAAAAATGGGGAACGGAGTGTCTTAACACTAGGTTCCCTCTGCCTACCCTGCTGTGTGCAGGATACAGGGTCAAGCTGACAAAAAATATCGTTTAATTAAGGCAATTATAATATGTAGTTGACTAAAGAAAATTCGGAGAATATCACAATGGAAAATATTTAAAAACGTATAAAAATTTCAACGTAGATGATGAACCCGCGTCTGTTGTTTAAAGATTTTAAATATTTTTGATCATGTCAACAATACTTTTAAAACACATTGACTAGATAGATTATTCACCCATTGAGGGTTCCGTATCAATTTCGGATTGTAAGTCAATAGAAACTACAACTTATAAAAGGCAAACTAAATTAATTTATTAAATTTGCTTTGTCTCCTCTGTTAATATGTGATAACTAATTTGGAAAACTTATATATTTTTGTTATCTATTGTAAAACCAATGCGTTTCGTCGATTATATTTTAGAGAAGACTATCGTGTCTAGTGGAGTATTAACAACTGGTTGTTTTTTGATTTATTATTTCATTATATAATATATTTTAATGATAACTATAAGAAATATGAACGTATATATAACTACAGATTTCTATAGAAATTTGTTATGTGCATGCAAGAATTCTTAACGGCTTTAACTATTTTGAGACATTTTTCTACTACTTTGTTTTTTTTTGTAACTTATAGCATAGATAGCTAATTAATATTTACAAATAATGTATACATTTCGGTAGGTGTCAATTTAAGGGGTGCTACATATAAACACTGAAAAAATAAATTTATAAAAATATATTATAATGAGCTTATTTATGGAAAGCGACGCATCTTTAGATTGCGTTGACTTAGAGGCTTAGGTTTTCTGTGCTCCAAGGACCAGTAGATTTCAATATTTGATATTAGTTTCAGTTTGATTGCTTACTTTACATCTCCACGCGATCTTGAGATAAAAGGTCTTGATAGATGGACAGATGGAGACAGACCAAAGTGATCCTATAAGGATTCCGTTTTTTCCCTTAGAACCTTAGAAGTATGGAACCCTAAAAATCTTACGTATCATATTCTATATCACTTATATGCTACTTATAGCAGAATATTATTCCAGTTACTTTTATTACTCTTGCGGTGCCGTATATGTACATTCTCTTATACTAACACTGAGTAAAGTAAACGTCGTCAAGCTAAACGAGGCCTTATATTTTATGACAACAGCACTTCCATAAGTACTGTATGCATTAATTCGAACAACGCCTGTAAAGCGGGTCTCTACCAGCATGTAAACAAAAGAGCCAAACTCGTAAACTTTTACTTGCTTAATTAACAAACAAACAGCCATGTTAATAAAAGTTTTTTTAATTTTTTAAACAATTTGCAGTAGTTTGTGTTATAATATGTAATAAATAACCTAAAATTTTCCAATACGTTCGTAATAGTCCAAATTTAGAGTAATGTCAGTGTTTATATTAACCAGATATCTTATTGCGTAAGCGGCGGCTGCGGCGTTGAGTTCTGCCACTCAACACGCAATGCCTCCAGAATTCGGCAGAAAGTGGGGGACGGAGTGTCTTGACACTAGGTTCCCTCTGCCTACCCTGCTGTGTGCGGGATACAGCGTGAAGCTGATTTTTTTTATTTTTTTAGATATCTTATTAACATTGGCCAGAAATCGAAATATTGAGTACAGGGTGGCGTAATTCAATGCCACAACGTCTAAATATCAAAACGGAGAAATAAAATAATTCATTGCCCTAAGCGGAGATCGATACCAAAATAATCGCTTTCATCTATAGTTGTACGCTGTTACAGTGCGAAACGATTTACTAAAATATAGGTGGTACCTATAACCATAAGGCCAGACGTGGTGCGTGGTGCAGACGACAGTTTTTTTTTATCGAATTCGCCCACTCAAGACGCAATACTTCAACAATTCAGCGGATAACGGGGAACGGAGTGACTTAATGAGATACGAAGTGTCTTAGCACTATGTTCCCATGTTCCTTCTGTCTACCCTGCAAAGTGCTAGTTACAACGTGAATATAAAAAAAAGCTACTTAACGTCTTTACAACAACAGTTCAATCAATGTCATAATATCGGTACAATGGTTTAAAATTAAACATTTCACGAGATATTGCAACACACGCTTCCGCCGCCGTAAAACTCCCTCGAGCCCAGTACCTACTGCAGACTGCGCAATGTTTAATTAAATGAGTCGTCCAACTAAAATAGAAGAGCTGCAGCCCGATGAATGGAGATGATTAAATGGATGTTGGTTAACTTTGTGGTAATATAATAATTAGCGTGGTTTATATATATTTATATATATTTTTTGTATTTTTAGGCAAATTTTGTGCATCAATTATTATCTGTAGATAGTAGACATATAGGAACAGGTGCCATAATGGCCAGGCAGTTAATAGTTAATACTTTTAAAGAGCAAATTAAAATATTTAAAAGTAACTTTTACGGTTAAATTAAAAGTGTATCGTATAGTATTTGCTTTACATAGTTCTATACCGTATTCTATAAAATATTTTCTTTTCATTGATTTGCTACCATGTTAGTACGAATTTTGTAAATAAATGAAAACATTAATCAAATTAACGTTTAACATTTATTGACTTTTTAACTTTATATACCTTCCTTTTTGTTCAATAGGCCGTCGTGGCGCAGGGGCACAAGCGTGTGACTGTAACGTGACGGTTGTGTATCCCCACTCAAAGGAATGAACTATTATTTTTTGACATTTTCATTTCTTCGCTCTGGTACCAAGGCGACATCCAGGCATTGAGTTCCATCCACCTTGAAAAATTCAGCGGAAATTAGGGACGGAGTGTCTTAACAACAGCTTCCCTTTGCCTGTTCTGCTGTGTGCAGGAAACAGTGTGAAGCTGATTTTTTTTTAAATTCATACACCAATATATTATTAAGAGGCATTTGCATCTCCTCTAAAATACACGTTATTAGAATTCCATCGCAATATCCACACGAATATGTCGACTGAATATTGAAATTCAGTAATATTGAATGCTACTCACGTAATCGGTCCCCTATCAAATATTGATTTTGATGCATCATAGTAATTGGGAATGGACTACCTACTGATTGTGAGTGTGGTATAAATAATTTATTTACATATTCATTTACTGTTGGCATGTACGAGTATGTACACAGGACGTGATGATGATCAGGATCAGGATTTTGGGCGTAGGAGATACTGTTTGTTTTAACGTACTCATCGTATGATTGTTAATCCAATTCAGATTCTGATAATTTTTTCTCTACATTATTTAAATAGAAAATCGTCAGAAATGCGCTTAGAATGAAAATAATTACATTAGCAATATTAGATTTTTAAGTTATCTATATATATAAAAGGACTTGTGCTGACTGACTGAGGTAAGACGCACGCAGAGCCGTAACCGCTGATGGTAGAAACGTGAAATTTGGGCAGATGTTTATTTTCATATTCTGGACATCCACTAAGAAGGGAATTTGAAAAATATTAACCTTAAAGGGATGAAATAAGGGTTGAAAGTTTGTATGGATTTTTTTTTTAATCTGTACCGATTTATATAAAATTTAAAATTCAGACTCTTAAAAATATTTCATTGAATACGTGTTTCATGGTTTTTAAGAATTCACCCCCTAAGGGTTCAAATAAGGGGTTGAAAGTTTATATGGAAAAATCTTTAAATTGCCACCGATTTTTATAAAAAAATAAATTCAGACTGTTAAAAATATTTTATTGAACACGTGTTTCGTGGTTTTTTTAGAATTCACTCCTAATAAGCGGGCGAAGCCGCGCGCGCCCTCTAGTATGATATATTTTGACATTGACTTTTGAATTTTTTACAGAATTTATTATATTTGCAAGTTAGTGTAGTGTAGTGTTACTTCCAGCCTGCACTAGACTATTAATTTTATATTTAGTTTGGTGCCAAAATAACAAAAAAAAATTGAATTTAGATTCTATAAATGTTGAATTCTTAGTAAATACTTCAAAGTACTTTTATCGACCGACAATATGTATAAATTAGTTACAAATATGGTATTGTCAAATATCAACACCTACGTGGAGGTATCGGCACGAACACCGATGACCTCATCCAATGCAGGTCATATTCCGAGAAGCGTTTAATGCAAAATCGTTAAAAGCGCACAGATATTATGTACGCGTTTGGTCATAGATTGTGCACTTATTGCTTTGGAAAGGACCAGGACTTTATGGTAGGATCTCTTTGTCTCAAACCGCTAGTTATCTTGTTTTGTTTAAAATGTACTCAACATTTTTTGGTCTTTATTTGATGCTATATTAAAAGATTTCTATTGAAAGATTTCTTTGAATAATAAGCATTAAAAATAATAAGTACTACTGTAAATAATAAGCAAAACTTCAAATATATAGTTGTGATTTGAAGAAGTAGAATTAGTTTCCTTGATTTTACACTATAAGAATCTTAATAAGATTATACAGCATCTTTGCTCTTAATAAGTAGGTCTGTTGAAGTATTGAATGCCTGATGCATACGATTAATTAACACCTATCCAGTTGATATGCAATGGGAGCAGCGAGACTACAAGGTCTGAAAGTCGGCTGCTTGCCAAGATATTGTGGGATTGTGTACTTGTGCTAATTGTAAAAGTAAAATCACAATATGTTTCATCTCATACAAGCAGCTTCACGTTCTTTCCCGCATAGTAGAGTAGGCAGAAGGAACCTAGTGTCAAAACACTCCGTTTTCCAATGTTCGAGTATTGCTAGTTGAGTGACCGACGTAAACGCTGTGTAACGACGGCCTCTTGTTGACAGGTTGTACAGGTTATTTCACAGAACATTATCATTTGCTCTCCAGTCTCCACTCTTTTCTATATTTAAAATGAAACAAAAAAATAAGCAAAATGATTACTACTGTTTGCAAGGAGGCAGGTCTAACTTTAAATCACGCCGGCGCTTGAGCTATTTAAAACTATTAAGCAAATTTTATTAGTTGGTGCATTACAATAAAATGATATCATTAAGACTATTGACGATATCCTCGGCAAGGATGACGAGGGCCATGATGTCATTATATGACAGCGTTGACGCGAAAGGTCAGGGTGGTGACCCTACGCGTGAAATGTTTGATATGAATGCTATTTATGTTTGATTTGATTTTGCCACCGACTGTTCCTTTACGCCCAATATTAATAATCTATCTCCTACGTCAATCTTCGATTGTTCCATATATCTATCCAATCTCTAGATGGGATAGATATATGGAACAATCGAAGATTGACGTAGGAGATAGATTATTAACATTGGGCGTTAGTCATTGAGATTTGTTTGTAGATGCTATTTTGTTTCCTTTTCTTTGTTTTGTCTTTATTCATCTTCTCTTATTTAGATTTTTTTTCGCATTGAATGTTTCTTCATGCATTTCTTAGGGAGATAAAAAAAATTAACACTATAATAGAAATGACAGATAATTTTAGATATTTTTTTGTTGGGATACAGACCGGAAAACTACATAGTTATAGAAATCATTCTTGCAATTTAATTACACTGCTTTAAATATTTTAGGTCATTTATGCGAGATGATCATATGCATTAAGGTTATGGCTGTTTTGTATTATGATCATTTATTTAAACAACTTAGCCAGTGTGGTGTCCAACGTCACGCTTTCGTCGTTGTCAGACCGGAACATGTGCTTGTTAGGTCACCGTAGAAATTATATTATTCAAAACAGATAATTTTGTATGGGATACAGCACAAAATACTGCATTATATAAATATGTAATATCAATTTTCATTTTATAAAGTAAGTAATGAAGTCGATTACTAATATGTACTTGCAATTACCTAGGTATATAACTATATGCTCCTTCTAGAAATGCGTGGATGTCAATATTTCATATATTAATAAAAAAACGATTAAACTGAATTTGATAGAACTGCGTCTATTCCTAAGTTAAAAAGACTGTTGCATATGTTAAAAGTTAAAACACTTTTAACAACATTTAATTACAAAAGCATCATCTCGATGTCTCTTATTTTCCTAGTAATTTGTGAATAAAACACATAAATATGTTAAAAAAGAAAAATTGATAATATTTTTTTGCAAATAAAATAAACCGTAGCTACGTAGCTATAAAAGTTTCCGTGTAAAATGTAAAATCTGTAACTAGTGAAATAGAAGCCGTTAACAGGATTATATTGAAACGAAAGCTAGTAGGTACCTACTTACAGACCGCGGTCTTGTCTAGCGGGAAAGGTCTTATTTTCACTCGGCGCTCGTTACTGCTGCATTGGATTACGGTACTGTTACTTTCTTAAGAATAATAGAAAGCCTTTTGTAGAAATGTGAAACATATATATGAGCTGGTACAGTGTAGTAATGAGCTTAATACTAATATTTTTTTTATATTCATGCTATATTTTTTATGCTTCATGCTATATTCCGCGTTAAGTTCTGCCACTCTACAGGTAAAGATTAGAAAATTTGGCTAAAAGTATAGAACAGAGTGTCTTAATTTATGTTTTTATTGTTATTTTATATATATACTTGCGGGATACAATGTGAAAGTAATAAAAAGAAGGAAAATAGATTCTATCTATATTGCGGGCAATTAGGCAGTCCTCAACTACAGCTCTATAATGGCATTTAATTATATAACTGTAAAACACCATGTATTTATAAATTTTATAAATTCTGAGGTAAACTGAGTGAAATATGATAAATAAAATGAATTTCAGTGGTCACTGCAACTTTAACCCAAAATTATATAATATTATGACGTCATGTTTATTCGAATGAGAGTTGTATTTTAGAAAACAAAACAAGGCAAACCGTTGCCTTAAATATTTTAAAAGTTCAATTTCGTCACAAAATTATTATCTTTTAGTCTAATAAAAAATAATATAATAAAAATATACATTTTTGCTACACACTTACTTTATAAAAACAACCTTTACAGTAACAGTACACAACTAAAATAATGACGATTGTTCTGAAACTAGAGAAATTCTCATTTATTTTATACCTGAAGATATAATTACAGCAACTTTTACTTTAAAAATATATATTTCGATAAAAACTATTCATAAAAGTTTGCATCTGAGCTTTCACAGCGCCATATTACTTAAGAGCATCCTTCCTGGGGATTTATATAAGTTGGTAAGGCTTTAGTTTCAGCACGTAGCCATGCTAACCACAGCTTGATATGCTATAAAATTTTATATAAAATAAATAAGTATTGTTTTAACTAAATTTATTTTAGTGTTTTAGACATTTGATATACGAGCGGTTTTATTATTTTCGATAATATTCAGCATTTTTGTGAAAATTGATATCGCGGCTCAGCGTAGAACGCTGAAATTCGGCATGTTAGCTTCAGCTTTCGTGAAGAGCATACGGAAGCATTAAGATGGAACGGGAAAAGAAGAGATTTAACGTTTTGTAGTCCATGTTAACTATGTATATAACTTGACAAGTGGCCGTAATCAATTAAGAATATTTTGGTTTTAATTTTATAAATATTTTTATTATATAGTTATATTTTTGACGTTTTAAAATTATATTTCTATTGGCTTTACATAAATTTATTTTGTAGATGTCCTATTCGTTTTATCTTTTTCTTATTGAATCAAATAAGTGCAGGGTCAACACAATTTATGAATGCATGATGTATTGGCTTGAGGGGAATCGATTCCCCTCAAGTCAATTCAATTCAAGACATTAATAATAATATACTAGAATAAATTCAATCGTCCTTTTAGGTAAAAGTTAGTGTGATTTATAGTACTTTATTAAAATATACTAACATCATTGTACTTTAAAAATAATGTTAGTGTTTACGTCAGAACTATAATAAAGCTAGCGCGTCATTTCTATAGGCGTTCACCTCCCCATCCATAAAGACACTCGTGCAACTGAGAAAGCTGAAGCGTAAACAAAATCTAATCCTCTTATAGTTCCTATCCGCATTGATTCACTTCCTGGAAACCGTACCTAGGTGAATATCGATATCCACCACAGCAAGCAAGCTCTTATGTTTTATTGGATACTAGGCAAATCCACAATGTTGTTTGCGTTTGAAAAAAAAAATGTTTGAAGATAAATAGTTAAAAAGTCATAGTTAAATGTATTATGCCTTACCTTACTACCTTTAAATTAATATTATTTTATCCAATCCAGATTATATACATTTGCTAAATTAATTTCTTGAACTTTAATTTTATTTTTTTGTACTCACCTCCCACGGCATGACTGTCAAGATGATACACAATATAAGAAATTTGCATCTGTAGCAATCTGTAGCTTTTTATAACATTATCTATAAGTGCTTCTTTGCTATAATATTATATAGCTTTTATTATTTGCATACACGTGCTAATCTCAGAAACTACTAGCTTGAATTGAAAAAATGTTTTTGGCAAAAAAATCGAGGAAGCCTTACATAAAGTTAACCTTTTTAATGTAATCCACTGCATTTTACCATTACAACTGTGTTATTAGAATGTGTCACGAGTTTTCCACTCCTAATTTTTCATTTGACCTTTCGGCCATAGCCATATGTAAAAGTTAGTTTATATATGTCATAAATATGTCATAAATATGATTTCACGTACCTATAACATTTATTAAATATTTGTATTGTTGACCTTAGTTGGAATGCCAGAACAGTGCCGTGGTTATTCTTATTCTGCTCATACAATAAGTATAATATCACAAACGTAACTATATTGTATGCCGCATACCACATTTAAGACGCAAACGGATGTAAGTAATTTGATAATAATTGTAAGAATGCTCTTTTATCAATAAGTGAAGATCAAATTATCCAATTGCAACTTTCTGTCGAGGTCACCGCGACGCGCCGGTGGCGCAGCGGCACAGCATTTAACTGTAATTGCGACGGTTATTGATTCGATTTCGAAGAATTGGAAGAATTAAATATTTTTATTTCTACGATCTAATAACAACAAACAATCTGATAATAACAAAGCGCGGCGTGAAGTATCTATAGGAAAGCCCAGTTTCCGAGACATAGACTAGGTTCCCTTTTTTAGTAGTTGTAATTTATATGCACACAAGTCCTTTTATATATATAGATTATTTATTAAAAAAAATGATCATTGATAAACTTACAATGATTCATTAATAAATTACAATACAAAATTCTAAATATTGTATATACACACCGCTATAAAATGTTCTGAATTTACACTCTGTAGTCACTGGACTGCAATGCACAAATCGTCTCTAAACAAGGAAATAATGATAAAATGACATTTTGTTTTTAATTTTTAAGACAATTAAAGGAGAGTTGACAGAGTAGTCTAGTGTTGAGTAAATTCTTATCTATTTTCCACTTATATTAGAGTCATCACGTATTCAGTCAGGCATTTTCCAAATGCGTCAATTTAGCGTCTGTGATACAATTAATATTTCGTCTCTCTTTGACGCTGAAGAGAACCAAGCCACATACTATAAATTTTGCAACAGTGAAAGAAAAAAAATTAACTATTAAACATTAAAAATATTTTAATAATGACCAAATCCGACAAGGCTAATTAAAAATTTGACTCAAGGTTGAAAAATAATAGACAAATTATGTTTACATTCAAAAACGTGGGACACATAGCACGGTGAACCGATAGCTGTTGGGGCGGTAATGTTGTCGAACGGCGGCCGAGAACTATACGACTCTCGATATGCAGGCTCTGTCTACCAGGTGGACCGACAATCTGGTCCAGATCACGTGAAACTGCTGGATGCAGGCAGCGCGATATTGATCGGCGTTGAGATCCTTGAGGCCTATGCACAGCAGTAGGCGTTGAAAGGCGGTTGTGATGATGACGATGAGCGATTTGTTAAAAAAATGCTTAGTTTTAAATTGATTCAGCTTTTCTATAGATTAGCTCGGACAAACAGAAAAACTGGCAGCCGGACAAAGAAATTATAATAGTTTGTTTGTGTTTGAGTTAAAAATCTATATGCACTTAAAAAAAATAGTTATATTGTAATTACAGAAACACACTTCAATTTTATTTCTATGTATAGATTATATATGTGTATAATGCAGACTAAATAGAAACAGACAGAAGCGAATGCTCTTACGACGCTACATCGCTACCCGGTTTCCGCGCGCTGCTGCCAAAGTGGACGCATCCTGCACCTTTGCTTGTATTGTATTGTATACGTCTAGTATTGTGCTATGCACTATAGTTGCGTGTATTACAATAGACTTGATAAACTCACTCAAGGACTATAGTAAAGTTGGTAACAATAAATGTTTTCTAAGACCTATTTTAATATTAACTACAACACACTGTTAACATATTTTCTATCAATCGTCTAAAGCACTTTATATCGACATTCTTATCACTGGAGTACCTACTCTTATTTTAACTCACTTACTATTGTCTAAATAATAATAAATCTTATCATTAGATCTCATGTGAATTGGTGTGAAGGCTTCCTTATCAGCCATTTGATAATTGTATTGGCCTATTAATCTTTCTTTTGTAATTTTCAGGTATATATTAGCACACATTAATGAAAATAACAACAGTTTTAACTTTTAATTCAAAATGTTTAAAGTTTTTACTGGATAGTTGTAGATTCGATTTCCATTTGGGAACATATTTATATTTAAAATATTATTAGTCATCGTGGGGAACGGAGTGTCTTAACACTAGGTTCCCTCTGCCTACCGTGCTGTGTGGGATACAGCGTGAAGCTAATTTTATTAGTCATCGTGGTTCAAGAGTTTTCGTCTATCTGTAAATCCCATGTTTGTGGGTTATAACTACGCTAGCTAAGCGTACGGCGCTAGCTATTATAAACCTATTAATACGACTTTGTGGTTATTAAATATTCTTACTTTTATTTATTTAAATGTTATTGTTTTACCAAGTAATATATTTAATATTTTAAAAAATAATTAGAACAGCAGAGCTTACAATCCTTTGCCTTCTGGGTTAGTGGGACGCGTGAATTCATACATTAGTTAATTAAACATAGCGTCGCGTGTACTGTATGCGACTAGCATTGCTAATTTCACTGTGTAATAGCTAGGCGTGTATACATTTGAATATATCTTTATATGTTTATTTAATTATTTTTTTATATAAATACTGTTTTTTTCACGTTAAAGTTATTTATTAAGTTAAAATGCGATACTACGAAATAATTTATTTTATTAAGTTTATACTCGTATTATATATATTTTCTGAACTGGCACGCTCGGAACGCCATAATCAAAGAACCGTACCTTTATACATATATGTATGGTGGATGTTACCAGTCAAAGCGCGGCGTTGAGTTCTACTGCTCAACACGCAATGCCTCCAGATTTGACTCGCTCGTCTCAGGCCTATTGCCTGAGACTAAAAAAATTAGATGCGCGAAATATAGAATGTATTATTAGGTAAATGGAAAAACAAAGGTAACGGCGGAATTCTCAACAAATATGTCAACAGGCTCTCGCGAAATATAGGGCGCAGTAGTAAACACTTAATCAGTTTTTGGCCTACTTCCTTTGGAGCTTATTCTTGTATTCGCACCAAGTCCAGGTAGAACAGTCAACATTTTTGTTTTCAACTTGTGCAAACAATGTTTTATATTATTTGTTGGCTTTGTTTATTATTACGGCTGGCAGAGGCCAGTCGTGGCCCAGCGGCACGAAGTGTGACTGTAAAACCGACTGGTTGTGGGTTCGATCCCCACTCGAGGAGATGAAATATTTACTTAAATACTGATGAAATATATACTTATATTTCCATTTCTTCGCTCTGGTGTCGAGGCTAAGCGCGGCGTTGAGAACTGTCACTCAACACGCAATGCCCCCAGAATTCGGCAGAAAGTGGGGAACGGAGTCACACTAGGTTCCCTCTGCCGACCCTGCAGTGTGCGGGATACAGCGTGAAGCTGATTTTGATTTATTTATTTGATTTGTTTATTATATGTATAAGTATATATACTCTGTACGTGATTAGAGTAATTTGGCGGAAAGTGGGTAATGGAAGTGTCTTTATGGGAATGGAATGTCTTAACACTTTGTTTCCAGGTTCCCTCTGCCTACCCTGCTGATAAAGCCTGCAGCTAAAAAAAATAAGTACTGCTTACATACACCTATAAGCAAAAAAGATGTACGAAGTTAATGATACCATTTCTGTTATTATAGAAATGCTGTCTGTTTTTGCAAAAATGGGATGAGACCTTTAAGCAAATTGTTTAAAACTGTGAGTTACTCAAAGTGGCGCAAGTTGACAATAATCCACATCTTATACGAGTTGAAATCTCACAACTTCCAATTTTTTAATAAAGTTCATAAATATAAATATCACGTAGGTTTAAGCGATATTTACATTTAAATAGATACCCACGATTGTTCGATGGATGCATTGATAAAACACGTTTTCAATATAGATTAGGAATAATTTGTCTTGCCATTTCTAGCGGTTGATGAGATGAGAGGACGCTTTAAAAATATATATAGAAAAAAAAACGAATATTTTGTTAAATTATTTTTTCCTATTTGCTTCTATAATTGTTGCGTTAGGAAACCCATACATTTTATATCGTTTAAATTATTTTAATTAATCCTATATCGGCATAAATTCAATTTTGAAAATTTGAGATCACATAAATCTTATAAACATGTCCTATCGTATATATAAAGAAAGGGCCACCGTTACTTGAAAGGTAGTTGTGCCGAAAGTTTGTTCCACCGAACAAACACCAATCCAACTCCCCTCGTGACTTAGAAATTCATGATTCGGAAGATTCGCCCAAGAATCCTTACCTATCCCGATGTTGAAAAGCCTCCTTCGCTCGAGTTCTCTTCTTCATAGTTAGTTCCCCTACAGAAGGACTATTTGCACGTACTCCGCCGTAACGAGTTTTGTTGAGTGGAAGACAATACGAATTCGAAGGGAGGATTAAATTGCAACAGTGTTTATAGATTCCGCCATAGTCCCAAGACAAACACTTGAGAAGGTTTTTATGTATTGACGACATATGGACTGCTACATATGTTTACGACTTTACATTATTTCTTAATATCTACTAAAAGTGTGTGATTGTAGACGCGGCTGGTTGTGGGTTCAATCTCTACTCGAAGAAAAGAAATACTTATTTTAATTTATATTTTCACTACTTCGTTCTGGTGTTGAGGCAAAGCGTTGAGTTCCGCTACTCAACACGCAACAACTCCTAAACTCAGCGAAAAATGAAGAACGGAGTATCTTAACACTAGATTCTCTCTCATAAACAACTCAACAAAATCCTATAATGACACCTCAGGATATGCTAGATTAATAGTATGAATTAGTTAAAGGATGATTTGATATGTTTAATATGCTCTGTCCTGAACGGGTCTTTGAAACTAAGCCTTGAACTATTTTGATTCAGTAACAAATATGGGGTCATGAATAAAAATACAGTTATATATTAGGTGTTTTTTTTTTAACTTCACGCTTTATTCCTTGCATAGCAATGTTGGCAGAGAAAACTTAGTTTTAAGACAGTCCGTTTTCTACATATATTACGTATGTATTACATTTTTGCACTTTTTGATTAGGTTGTCCGCTGTATCCTTTTTTAACTAAACCAAAGGGTTTTAATTTAATGAACATTTAGTACAAAGAATGTTCATATATAAATTGTGTAATATTGTAGTATAATTGAACCTCTGAATATCTAAAAGATTTTAGTTTATTCACGATCACAACTATAAACGGTTATATCCACTAGATACATCACAAGCCAAGGCAATATTTATTAAATAATATTTTAAAAAATATTTGGGATATCAGTTACACACTCCAGCTATAATCATTTATTTGTTTAACACAATCGTTTCATTGTTCCCAAAAGCCGCTATTAAACTTCGCTATAAACTTTTAAAGTTTTCAACGCATCACAAAGCGCCTATATGTGGCACGAGAGGCTCGTACAGTGCGCCACGACTTCTAATAAATTATTCATGAATCAGACCTCTTGACTCAGCGTAGCCATCTCGAGTGGCGGCCATCGGAAATATTATGTCACCGTTAATTGTGTTTTATTTGCTCATATCTTAAATATTATAAGCTAGGGTCGAGTGTGAATTATTCATATTTTGAACATTTGTTGTAAAACAGCTAGAACAATGAAGGAGAATTTTTTTAGTATTTTGAAAATTAACTTTTCTTAGATTAAACAGTAATTTCGTTGTTTGTAGGTTGATGGCTTTGTGAACGCTTTAAAGTTTTTTCACAACTTTTCATTAGCGACTATAAATTAAGCATTCAGATTCGGAAATCTATAATATTAAATATGAATAAGAACTGACAAATGCTCTGTAAGTCAATGTGCCGTGTAAATTTTTTTTATTTTGTTATTTATTTTATTATATAAAATATATTAGTTATATAACTACCCTGCTGTGTGCGGGATCTGTATCCCGTGAAGCTGATTTATTTATTTATATTAGTTATAAGTACTTAATTGTTAAAACTATTATATAAAATACTTATTTAGAACGTATGACTTAGTGGTCAGAGCGCCTGGTAGGTTTCTAGGAGGCGCGGGTTCGATCCCGCTACATTCAAATTTTTATACGTTTTCTAAATAAGTATTTTTTTTGTTAAAAATATTATATAAAATATTTATATATTCAATATCCACGTTATTACATTTAAACATAACATTAAGAAATTCTTTTAGACTTACTTAAATTACAACAATAACAAAAAGTCCACTAGTTGCATGCAACAATTTACTGAATCAGGTTTGGAGTACATAACCCCATGATTATTATAAACACGTAGTTCTATTACGTCATATTTAACCGGTTATTTTTGTCTACAGGTACAGGTGGATCAAGAACGGCAAGCCCTTCGAATACACGAGTTACGATAATCGAATCTCGCAGCAGCCTGGCCGTGGTACCCTCGTCGTGAGCAAACCCCGCGACGAGGACCTCGGACAGTACCAATGCTTCGCCTATAACGAATGGGGAACGGCTACCTCCAATTCTGTTTTCGTAAGAAAAGCCGAATTGAACTCGTTCAAAGAGACTGATGGCTCTCAAGTATCGATGACTGCGCATGAGGGTGAGCCCTTCAAGCTGACCTGTTCCCCACCTGACGGTCACCCAAGTCCAAATGTATATTGGATGTTACAAGGCGAGCAAGGGCAGCTCAAAACGATCAACAATTCTCGCATGACGTTAGACCCCGAGGGTAATCTCTGGTTCTCCAACGTGACCCGATTCGACGCAAGCGTTGACTACGCGTACACTTGCGCAGCGAAATCCGTATTCCGAAACGAGTATAAATTGGGCAATAAGGTGTATCTGTTAGTACAACAAGCGGGCACGTCGGCCGCCTCCAACAAACACGCGCCCACGAAACAGTATACTTCAAGGAGGGTGGAGAAAGCATGGAGAGGCAAGAAAGTCGAGCTCTACTGTATTTACGGCGGAACGTGAGTAGCTTTTTTTTCTTTCTTTAAAACGATGATTGATACCCGCATGATTTTTAATTCTATATGACATTACAAATTTAAATTGTCTGTACTGCATAATGAAAATGTCAATATTCTTTTTTTCATTTTCATTCTTATTAAAAAATAACAATATAAAACAGAAGTACGGTTCCAGTATAAAAACCTAATTAAAAATGATACATTAATCTTCTCCATACATCGTAGCGTAATACTTGAACTACTTAACAAAATGGGGCAATGGCATTATAATATATTTTTCAACAATTCTTTTGGCTTTATAGGGTGCAGCGTTTGCCAAGTGGGTCGCCTTTTAGGACACTTGTCCTTTATATTTGCAATGCAGATCTTGTAATTATGAAATTCAATGATTCAACTCGACTGACTACTGGCGCCTATTGCATGCGTCATTAGTGGACTGGACTGTTTTTATAGTTTACCCGCATAAGAAGGATAGCAGAGATAACCGTAGTGTTGAGACACTTCGTTCCCCATTTCCCGTTCATTTTTCGAGACATTACGTGGCGCGTGGCGACATTCAACACTGCGATTTGTACACCAGAGGATGGAAATGAAAATAATTAAAATAATTAATCATTACTGGCGCCTATTGCGTGCGTCATTAGTAACTGGGCTGTGATTGTTTTTAATATATACAATCATTTAGGTTCCTGCGGCTAATAAACCTTGGATAGCACAATCTAGACCGCGTCCTATTGTTATTTGTTTTATTTTTATATATTATGTGAATGTGGTTATTTGTTTATCTGTTTGTTCTAGAATTTTGCTTTTGATAGTAGTGTGGTTGTATTTCATAAATAATTCACCTTTTACGTAGACGAAATCGAAGAGACGGGTTCGAAACCGCTACGTCAATTTTTTATTTAAGTTTTTAAAATATTATACACAAGGGTGCAGCGTAGAACTGTAAACGCGCCGGTTGGGTGTTCGATTCTACCAGAGAATTAATTATTTGATATTTTTTTCTCGTTTAAACAAGAAAACAAATCGCGGCGTTGAATTACGCTATTTCATGTATCGGAAATCAGGCAGACAGTGGGGAACGTTGTGTCTGAACATTAGGTTTCCTCTGCCTTAAAATACAGCGTGAAGCTACTATAACGTAAACTCGAATAGAATAAATATCATAAAAAAATATCGATTTACTTCAAGTTAAAAAAAGGTTTAACTAAAAGCATACTGGGTTAAGGATTAAAATGTATAATTTTCAGTATTGTTATATAATGAAAGATTGTTTCAACTACAATTTTATTGAAAGTAGTTCATAGAACACTGATGTGTAATTATGGTTGAGGAGTCCTTATAGAAATGTATTCGGATATCTTTTTCAATTTTAATATATTATAATTTATTATAATTATTATTTTTTGCAATTAGTTTCGTCAGATCATAATTTAAGTATCTCTTCGATTTGCTTTTTTTAATTATAGTTATTTATTTCCTTTATTTATAAAGCTTAAAGATGAATGTATCCTTTTTTTATGAACATGTTTAAACATTGACTAAAACACGGAATAAAAATAACGTTCATAACATATAAAGAATATTTCAATTAATTTTAAAAAAAATACTTACGAATTTGTAATTTTGTACATATTTTTTTCTTTTAATTCTAGATATTAAATTTAATTGTAATGTTGAATTATTTATACAATAATACATCTATTTATAACTACTATAAAATTAAACCTTTATCAACAGGCCATTACCACAAGTAGTGTGGCTCAAAGACGGCCAACCTATAATATCATCGCAACGAGTGACACAAGACAACTACGGCAAGACTCTAGTGATAAAGCGCACGGGCTACGAGGACCAGGGGACGTACACTTGCGAGGTCAGCAATGGCGTCGGTACAGCTGAAACTTATTCTATAAAGCTTAATGTTGAAGGTGAGTTGATTATCTGCTTTTAATTATTGTTGTGATGATTCATGTTGATTAGATTTGTAAAAATATTTAAGATAATGTGTTAAAATCTAATTTTTATATATAATATTTCCCTATTTATAAATCGTATGTGATTTAAAGAAGGCTCTGTTATTATGAACGCATCGTTTGTAATGGTGGTGCATGTATGTAGAGTTAAGATAAATAAAAAAGGGCATCATATCGAGAGTTTCGTAGTAAGATTATAGATCAAAGAGAAGTATAACTTATAAAAATTGACAAACTTAAGTTTGCAGGCATATGCACATTTTGTATGAAATGAACTACAAATATAAGTTAATAACTTTTCTATGAAATACCTATATATATATTTTATATATATATTTTGGTTTATTTATAGGTCCCGGAAGTATCCTATAAGTCCGTGGCGAATTTCATACAAAATGCAGCAAAAACGATGCATAAAATTCTCGTATGTTTTGATTGCGTTGACTTACTTGGATTTTTTCTGTGCTTCAGAGGTCTACGGTAGACTTGAATATTTGATATGAATTTGAATTTGATACCCCCACGCGATTTCGTGATAAATGAATGGTCTTGAAAGACGTGCAACAAAGTTTAGTTTTTTTTCCTTTTAAGATATAGAACCCTAAAAATAGATATCGTCATAAGTAACGACTACAATAGAACTTAGATTTGAACTCACGTCGCAAAGGCTATAACAGTGGACTGTGATTGTGTGCTATATAAATATTCGATAAATTAACTTAATATTATATCTTTTTTATTTTATAATGATTGATGCGAAATGCAAAATCACTTTTTAATTAATCTTTCATTCAATTTCAACATCGATTCATGAAGCTTATAGCCAAAGTTGCAGTGTGAAAGTTAGGCGTCCCGAACAATGGGGAGCTCGGAAAGCTCTAAAGTACTTTATGTTCATAGAATTTAACTTGTATATATGGAGCTTTTAAGCCTTTAGATATAAGGAAGACGACAGTGGAAAATAAATGTTTTTTAATAAAGTAAATTTTTATCATAGAAGTAAATATTAGTATTTGTAACATGTTATGTTCTTTGTCTGCTATAAATAAATCATGCAAATCGATAGTCCGTATGCAATATACCTAAAAAGGACGCAATAAAATGATACATTTAATATATTAAAAGAGTGATGGAAATATGTTTTTTATATCTTTGCTTTGGCCAGATGTATCGAGGCGTTAAACTTTGAAACCGATCAAAGCACAATGTCTTGAAGTCGAGCGGAAAGTGGAGAACGGAGTGACTTGACACTAGCTTTTGTCTGCTTAGCTATCTATGTATATGTACGAAAAAGCACGGCATTGAGTGCTGCCAATCAATATACAGGTGTAACGCGATCGACGGAACCCACCCAGGATGTGTGTGTAGTGCCTTGCCACTAGGTTCCCACTGCCTTCCTAGCTATGCGCGGTATACAGCGTGAGGCTATAAAAATGAAGACATGAGTTTTCATCTACCAAGGTCTATTTACGATAGTTACGAAGTGGAAAGTTTTAGAGTTAGAACTTAAGACACTCAGACGTACTTCATATTCGCAGTTGAGGGCAAGTTGAATAACAATTTGCGTTGTTCAACATGTGTAGTGTGTAATGGCGGAATAATATATATCTATCGTAGATGTCTTGTGAACTTCACTTATATACTCTTCTGTGATGATGCCTCTCCTGCAAACTTGGAAACTTTGCTATATTACACTATGAAGTTTTAGTTATAATTATTTAAATTTAAATGACTTCATTAGTAAGTTAAAACAAATATTTTAATTCGATATTAGATTTCAGAATCAATAAAAAATATAATTAAATGGAAATTATCGTTTATTTAACGTTCCTAGTAACACATTTTTTAGTTTTACTGTCTACAGTTATCACATGTCTAAATTAGCCTATAGTATCCGGGAGTATGCGGATACGTTTTGATAATTTGCAAGATAGTAGGCATGTTACAATATAAAGTCTTTAAAAAATAGAAAAAAATAATAATACTAGGAACCCAATTCAATATCATAAAAAATATTTTTGTATATCCAAACTCATTAATCACATACAGTAATCAACATCTAAATTGCCTAACCGCTAACGTAAAGTAGATTAAACGAGCTGCGCCGAGCAGACGCCATAGAAAATCGGTCATGGATAATCTTGAGTTGAGTTTCAACGCTGAAAAATATTCTCAACTTAAAAAAAAAAAATCTCGCGACCAAGCAACCCTGAACAAGTGCCCTTTTAGAATTTCCGTCCACGTGAATATAGTAACGGGGTATAACGGGGTTATTTATTTCGCGTACAGCTTTCATGTTCAGCCGACGACTCGGGCGTGATGCTCGAGCGTCGCTGTGCCAGCTCTATGACCGCCTATTTATACCATCATAATATACGCCTAGTCTGATTACGCTCACCTTACAAATGAAAGGGCAGACTGCTCGTGTAATTACGTTTGTGCGCGCTCTCCGTCGCGTCGCGTCGTCGGGAAAGCGTATTATTTGTTGCTTTTTTTTTGTAGTGACTACTTGAAATATTATTTTAGAAGATGATATTCAATGTGTGTCAACACTTAACTGTTTTTTTTTTATTTTTAGGATGTGAGACGTCATTACAATGCAATGAGAAGTTTACTGTTAATTTAAGTTTATGTAGAATTGTAGACTGATATTCTAGGCTTAAGGCATTACTAAAAATAAATTCAATTCTTAAGATAAGTGAAAAACACATAACGAAGTAATATCTACAAACCTGATGACATATTCAAAGTCACATGATTGCTCTATATCATAAACGCCTCCAGTAATTTAGTTGTAATAGCGGCCCGGAAGTCCTACTCTAATACATCCAATTGGGTACACAGACGACCTTATAAGGGCGGAATATTTCGGACAAAGGACATCGGCATTTCTGTGCGATCGAATTATGGCGTTCCGGTCGTATTTTATGATTTAATAAACGCGCCGCCCTTTTTAGTTGCCTGCGCGAAATATTGTTTTTTTTTCGTATTGCTTGACTTTGAAACAGTAGGTGCCTATTTGTTATATATGAATAGATTGCATTTAAGGTTTTGTAGGGACTACTGAGTTTCTTGCTTTTCGAGTAGAAACATTATAATGCATTGAAAAACATGGAATAGTATGTAAACTGTTTAAATATGAATGAGATTCTTTTGCAATGAGAGAAGAACCCGTTGTCTACTAGATAACCTTGCACCGTTCTCTTCAATGACCGATGCACAATTTTAGTTATGTGCATACCTTACTCCTGGTCCCAGAGAGCACATCTCATAATATATACAATATAGTATTATACCTGTTGGGAACGGAGTGTCTTAACACTAGATTCCCTCTGCCTTTCCTGCTATGCGCGGGATACAGCGTGAAGCTGATTTTAGTATTATACCGATTGTCCGGTATACACGTACGTACAGTTACGCGCCACCACGCCGCCGTAATTGTGTCACGCGAATAGCTCCGTAACGTGCACGCAACTGACGGATTACAAAGTGTTATGCATTAGTGGTATAAATAAACAATGGAAATGATATCATTGTTGCGCAGTTGTAGTGGATGCCCGCGATGGTTGTTGGTTCGATTCTCAGTTGTGGATGGGGTATTGAAATATTGTCGGTTTCTCGGTCAGATTCGGTCACTCAACACACTATGTTTTTTATATATGTGAGTGGAAACAGATTAATATCCCACAAAAAAATGCTTTACATAAGACAAGGGTGACATAACGATTAGATGATCATTTATTTATACCAATATAAAAATGTTGTAAGAAATTATAAAATAAAAATAACTCTACTTCGTTGTTTTATTAAATGAAAATAAATAGTTCAAAAACAAGTTTATAAATAAATAAATAAATCAGCTACACGCTGTATTCCGCACACAATGGGGTAGGTAAAGAGAACCTAGTGTTACAACACTCCGTTCTCCACTTTCCACCGAATTCTGGGGGCAATACGTGTTGAGTGATGAAGAACAAGTATATGGCGTGCTAATAATAATAATAAGTAATATGCGATGACATCATAGTCTTGGTTATTAATTTGAGTTAGGATTGTCAGAATGATGATGCTCGACTCAAATTTTACGACACCCCAGCTGATGCCGTTTCCTGTTTATCTGATAAATTAATATACGGAACGGTACACCCGAAGAAAATTCTATTATTATATGGAAATCTATACTAACATTATAAACCTGAACAGTACGTTTGGTTTAAAGAGTAAACCTCAGGAACTACTGGTACCGTTTGTTGGTTAGTCCACTTAACGAGGAATGGTCAGAATTACCTCCCGCATTTAGAAATATGTCATACCAAACTCACAATTATTTATATTTCGCCACAGACACGAAGCCACAGTAAAAAGCTAGCTATAGATAAGATTAAAAGTTAATGCACCAAGTATTTTAGGGTGCCTTTATCCCTCCGTATAAACACTTACGGGTTGGAAAAACCAGATTTATGATGTTTACTCACTCAAACGTTCTTTTTTAAAAATGGGGGAAAATAATTAACGAGAAAATCTTTTCAACATTAAGGTGTCACTGGCATTGTTCCGGGCTTCGCATGCACGAGTCTAACACGCGATCACTGTACGAGGGGACCACGTTACAATGGCTCCATTCTAACATTTAGCTTAAAACGTGTAAAAACAATATGAAATAGCATAGAAAACTGTTTTCTTTTTTTTTTGGGAATTTTTCTACTAAAAATCGCTATATTTGTTTGTATGTTATGTTGCCCTCGCCCCTTACTTTATGGTCTCATTCGTTACGCCGATAGAAACCACCCTCGAGCGGATTATAAATATCGCTTTTTATACTTGTTACTCTTGTGTGTATTTGCGAAATCGTTAAAAAAGAATTGTATGCGGAACCCTCGGTTATAAATCTCGTAACGTATCATCCACTTTTAGAGTTACATATATATGTGTTGATTTTACAATTGAATATAAAATGTTATTATTTAGTCTTTTTTAATTTCTCTGAAATCTGTTTGAGTTATTGTGTTTTAAGATTTTATATGCAAATTATGAAAATATATATATTAAGACAGTTACACTAATATATATATTAAGACAGTTAGAGGCCGGTCGTGGCGCAGCGGCACGAGGTGTGACTGCAAAACCGACTGGTTGTGGGTTCGATCCCCACTCGAGGAGATGAAATATTTACTTAAATTTATATTTCCATTTCTTCGCTCTGGTGTCGAGGTTAAGCGCGGCGTTGAGTTCTGCCACTCAACACGCAATGCCTCCAGAATCCGGCAGAAAGTGGGGAACGGAGTGTCTTAACTCTAGGTTCCCTCTGCCTACCCTGCTGTGTGCGGGATACAGCGTGAAGCTAAAAAAAAAAAAAAAAAGACAGTTACACACGTGTACAGCTATAAATATTTATAATTTTTTATTTGATTTCGTTATCTCATTTATTAAAAAAGGCGCCATTGAAATACCCAAAAAAAAAACAAACAAAAAAATATGCATTATTTATAATAAATATTTCGTTGTTTTTCAGCTGCACCGTTCTTCATAGAAGAGCCCCAATTCCAAAACTTAGCGGAAGGAGAAACAGCAGTCATAAATTGTAGGGCGGAAGGTACGCCCGAGCCTCAAATATCGTGGGTGCACAACGGAAAGCCCATAGAGCAAGCGGAGTTTAACCCACGACGCCAAGTTTCACCGAATTCCATCGTTATAACGGACTTGGTGAAGAAAGATACGGGAAATTATGGGTGCAACGCGACCAATTCCAACGGTTATGTCTACAAGGATGTCTTTATTAATGTGCAATGTGAGTATTGTTTTTTTTTTTATTTTAATATAATTCTTAATAATATATGAAAACAACTAAAAACATTTTTTTTAATAAATACAAATTTTTGTGTCGAGTAGATTTTTTGTTGCGATTTTTTTTAGAATTACCATATCCACGTGATCGGCCTAATAATACGCATTTCTTTGTTTGGATAACGTTTTTATGTAGTCTTCAACAATTTATAATTTATTTTCTGTGTCAATACCAGTCAAATAAAATACATTTACCGTACATGCTTCTTTTTTCTTGTTTCAAATAAAGGATGAAATAATCCATTATGAAACAAAAACAATGAAGCTTTGACTTTTGACATTATTAATAAAAACAACTAATTTTATTAGTTTCATGTAACACATGTTATTTGGTTATTCATAGAAATGACGCTGACATACAGTTTATGAGTCACACAAAGCTTCATTATTAAAACAGTTTATCGGAGTAGTTGTATAATATGTGAGTGGTAACGACTAAACTCAATAAATGTTAATTTATTAATAAACTATTTATTCATTATTTAACCTCTTAAGGAAATATTAACTATATATTTCAATTGCGTAGAGATTAATATTAATTATAAATTTAAGATACGATTCTTATGTCCCTACCATTCTTATGTCTTACATTAGAAAGAAATTGGAAAGATGTTCCGGTACGGTCGTGGATACAAACTTTTAAGCCATCAATCATCGATTTTAATAATATATTATAAATAATCATAAATTCTATAGACGACAACAGCACTTAAATAAATTAGTAACTATTTCTACATAAAAACTATTACTCAAACTCAAATTAAATATGATGAAAAATATTTCCTTTGCCCTTAATGTCATTTTAAATGGTCATTTGTCGGTTTTTATTGGTCTAACAGCGTCTAACCATACAATAACTGTCACTTCTAATTCAACTGTTTTAAAAGCTGCCCAAAAGGTTATATCCTATATTTAGTTGTTATTTGAATGTATTACCGTCTGTCCTTTATCATTGACGTTACGTGTATTGTTATTATTACTATTGTAATATTACCTACTAAATTAAATTTATTTAAATCATTGTCTGACTGTAAACGCGATGGTTGTGGGTTCGATCCCCGCTCCAAGTCGGCAGTCAAACTGCGACGTTGAATTCTGTCATTCAAAACGCATGATCCGCTACCAGGTTCTCTCTGCCCCCTATTATTAATTAGATAAATCGTGAAATTAAAATAAAAGTTTTCTCACAAATTTAAATTGAAAGACACTTTACTTGCATTATCACCAATTGTACGAATTGTTCGAAAAACATTTTATAGATGTCATTCCCAAAGGTTTAAGATTAATTTAAAAAAAGCAATCTCACATCAAAGAAACTGATATTTATCTAAATCGTTACAACATCAAATCGTTTGTACGGTATCTCGTTGATTTGAGCAAAAATACAAAAAAAAATCAGCCAGCTGTGCTTCCCTGCCAAATCGAATGAGATCACGATGTATGAATCATCTGCTACTACCCCCAGGCCGTAATGTCGGAATTCGGGTGCGGCTACATGCTGTAGGGAAGGTTTTTTTGAAGTTCATCCACCCTTCGCACCTTTTGTTTAGTTATCGATTGTATTACGTATGGATTTTATATATTTACCCTTACGAGTCGGATGTTACGCGTGATTGGCTCTGTGCGGTGTTCAAAGACTATTATTAATCAATTTTGCACTAAATGTCAGTTAAATGTCTTGTGTATTTCTGTATTAAAATATGTAGTGTTTAGGCTTTAACTTCGCCTAGTTATGTCGCTTTTATAAACAAATCGTCTTTGTTTAAAAATGTTTCAATTTTTAATCAAATTGGCCGTTCTATCTAGGAATTGGCCGTTCTAGTGGTTTCCAAGAGCGCCTCTTTAGGGTTTCGACTCCCGATACGTTAAAATGTTTATACGTTTTTAAATAGATGTTTCTCATTTTTATAAAAAAATATAATTAACACAAAAATTTGGTAACTAAAACATAACGTTTTTTTATAAAATATGATATTTTATTGACTATCTAGATAGAACTTGCTGACTTTTAACTTTTACTTTGAATTCGAGCTTAGAAGGATACCCGAATATATTTTGCATTATATACACATTACACACCTAATACCTACATACAGATATGTTAGCACAATGAAGCCTTATACGTTTGCGTATTTCCTCTAAGGAATGCTTAGAAGTTTTTAATTGGATTATATTTCTTTATTATTATCTTTTCCTAACATATAAGACTATTATTTTTTTTATACTAATAACGCTTGGAGAATTTTAAAAGCGTTTAACATTCTGTTGCGCAAACGGTTATTTTTAGTATCGTGCGTAAATATATTCCTTGGGCTTGTAATAACTGACGCAGTTTTCGAACTTTTAGTTTAATTCGGGTTAAAGATAATCTATATTTCTTATATTTTCTCTTCAGTTATAATACAGTTATAAATATAGTTTTCGTTAGCCAGTTTAAAATGCAGTCTCGAAATTAAAAAAACCCAAAATAACTATATTTTTTTTAAATAAATAAAATTTATATTGGGCTGTTTAAAGTCTTAAAATAAACAATTGCTCTTTTTCACTAAAAAAAAAAAGTAATTATAATAATACACCTTTACGACACAAGAGCCTCTTACTCGACCGCTAAAACAGAAATGGGCTGCAATAATGCATTTCCCACCTCACTTCATTGTGTTTCACACTAAACGTTTCACTCGAAGCTAATTTCGGTTCACCCCACTTGCCACGTGCCGGAGCGCGACCCTCTACTCTACACGGGTAGAGACCCTCTATGGAAATACTTGTTAAATTAACCAATTTGGCCAATGAACGTCAGTCAGTCAATATTGTGTAAAGAGGCGCGGTAATGTATACCACGTCAAATTAAAATTTTTGATTGTTTGATCCTTAAAGTAATGGTTTTGTAATTGGAATGTATAAAATCTTTTGTTATATTTTAAAGATTTATCAATTTTTGATTAAAGTTAAAAATAAAAACAAACATTTTGGAAATTTTGAAAGTCATTTAGTCTGAAATCTAAATAATCTTAAAAAAATATTACTACTAAAAATGTAAATACTATAATAGTATACAGTATATGTGTCACATATACTCTTTCCTAATGTTCCATTAAATTTTCACCTTGACGAGAATCTAATATAAACATCAAAAATATTGTTAGTTCACGTTTTATATCGTGCAGGCGAGTATGTAATAATACATCATGACGAAATGACGTCATATTACAAAGTTTGATACTTTATGGACATAACCATGTATGAGTGTAATATGTAAAAAGACAATTATTTATTTTTTTCATTTTTCAAATTGTGCTAGGAAGCTAAAATTTCGAGACCGTCGTGACCCAGCGGCATAAGAGTTTGACTGTAATGCGATGGTTGTGGGTTCGATCTCCACTCGAGGGAATGAATTATTATTTATTAATATTTTCGTCTCTTCGCTCTGGCAACAAAGGCAATGAGCCCGGCGTTGAGTTCTGCAACACATTATTCCTCGAAAAATTTGGCGGAAAGTGGGGAACGGAGTCTCTTAACACTAGAGGTTCCCTCTGCCTACACTGCTGTATGCGGGATACAGCGTGAAGCTGATTTAATTTTCAATTCTAAATATTCACTTTGTTGTCCTTCTCATATTTTTATAATATTTTTTATTTAATCTTTTTACCTTGAATAAAACTGAACTCGTAGCTATTGCGTACTGCCACAGATTTCCCAACTGCATCACATTTTAACCGTAGGCTTAACTAATACAGCCCAACGCTGACAAGTAATCCTGCCTATAACACTTTTAGACATTTCAATTAGTCACCATATCCCCAGCGTCGGTCTAGATTTAGGCCTAGATTTAAGTCTAAACGATGGCATTAGGGACATCCGCAGTTCTCCACCGTAGTGTACCCACGCCCACATTTCAATCCACCGAATGTGGCGGATGTCTTACTTAGCATACGTTCCTTTTGTCGCTATGTATACCGGTATCGTAGTAAAATTTATAAATTTTTATTATATCATTAACGATATAATTGTCTTTCCAAGATAGACAAAAATACATACATAATGTATATAAATTATTTCTATATATTTAATATAGTGGCCCTCGCAAGGCTTCGCCCGCTTGTACAACAAAATTATTTATTTTCTCATCTCAACTGTTACTTTCGTGATCCAATAATATTATAATTTTAAAGACAATATCCATACACCGATAGCTGATGAACTTATAAAACTAATAAAACAAACGCAATCCAATAGTGAGAACCATTTAAATCGATTTAGTCGTTTCTGAGATTAACGTGATCGTTGTTTTCGGTTCTATTACATTAATATATAAGTAATTTATTCTAGATTTTTTTACAGACATATACATTTTTGCATAGGCACATAAGACGTTATAGGGGCCGTTCAAGTATTACGTAAGCAGTTTTTTTGCAATTATTGACTCCCCCCTCCCCTATGTCATCAAAAATAAGCAATCCTCTTACAAATATTTCATTGAAAACGTCAAAAATAAGCAAACCCAAGACCCCCCCGCCCCCCTACAGTGCTTACGTAATACTTGAACGGTCCCATACATAAAAAAATAATCATTACGCAAAATATTAAAAACAAATAAAAAAGCCGATAATAAACTCGACACGAATCGAGCTATAATTTTTATTATAAGATAGATATTTTTGTAAAACACAAAAATTTTATAACTTAAATTTGTCTTTTACAGTATAGATTGTAGAAAAGATATTAAAAGTGCCAATGAATTTGTCCTCAGTTATAATTTGTACTGCTAATTGTCACAAGCTGTGTCGCGATTGCAATCTATAACTATGATAAATAGCATTAGTGAGAACAAGGTTCCACTTCAGTCGTTTAGTGCCTGACGCCGTGGATTTAAAAAAAATATGTTTTCGAATTTCGTTTCACATTAAACTCAACGGTTATGGATTCAATTCCCACTAGTTACCATTATTATTAATTAATGATAAAAAATGATTTCCACCTCACATTAAGTCTCGCAATATTATTACTATAGAACAGAAAATGTTCCCTTTGTCTATTATGGTTTGTGCGGGAAAGAGCGTGAAGCTAAAAAATATAAATAAAATTTGCGTTTTAACTTGCGAATTATTTTATTGTTTAATGTTAGATATAAATTAAAGATTATCACAGAAAATATTTTTTTGTAACTGTAAAAATTGTTCTGTGTAACCATTTTATAAATCGTGGTTAATAAAACTGAATTTGAATAAAATCTTATGGAAAAGTTACGAATTCATACTAAATCATTAAGAAAGTATATTTAGGAACGATTAGAACAAATTAACAAATTATTAACAAAATTAACACAGCTACGAACATCTTTCCTTCCATGTTTCCTATAACGTGATTAACACTTTAAAAAATATTTAAAATAAAATATTCTACTCGCAATTACAGCAATCCCGCCAGAAATCAAAGAGGGCCCGGAGAATTTGACGAAAGTGGACGGATCTGAAGCTGTACTTAAGTGTCGAGTTTTCGGCGCACCCAAGCCCATCGTGAGGTGGATGAGAGACGACGTCGATGTCACTGGTGGCAAGTGAGTGTTAGAATTTGTGTAAATTATTTTATTTTTTTTACTACGTTATTGCACGAAATTATTCGATATACCATTTTTAATGATTTGTTGTAGTGTTTTAGAAAACATTAAACTCACGTCTCTTGGAAATCGTTTTGACTACTAAACTTTGAGATTTTTATGATGTACGACATCTCTGTACGATTTTTTTAACAAATTTCCATTACACAAAGACATTTGTAGTGTATAAGTAAATATTCAGTGTAGTGTATCACAACTACTACCTAACAAATAGGTTTTCCACAATAGTACAAACTAAGTTTGATAAATATTTTTATATATTTTTTAATATTTTATAAATAAAAAAATTTGTACCTAAAAAGAATACCATTAAACTATAATGTTAAACTAAAAAAAGCTGAATTTATTATTATACATCAAATACAAATTAAACCTTTTATAAAAAATCATATGTATTTTTTTTAATTAATTAATTATTATTGTTAATATACATTGTTTCTAAACACATTCAAATAAAACTCAAGTCATAAATTTCAAATGCATACAAAACCACTGACAAAATCAAAATAAAAATTAAATGTATGTAATATAAATTTTCTAAACATCTAATAATATACCGCTTACATCCTACCAGTAAGCAAATTAGGTAGCTATTCATTAATATAGCAATCGTTGTTTAAAATAGCATCATTATATTACCTAAGGTGATTGACACAATTACTATTACCAATGTCCTGCCCGAGGTCGCCCACGCTTCTATTCTATACTATACTATAACTAGGGCTGGGTGATCTCATCTACTATAGTAAAATTCGGCTAAGTTAGTATGTTAGTCGCTGGTTCAATTTTTGTTCAACTATTGGCAGATTTGGTGTTATTTAAAAAAAATATATTGTGACTATATGAAGTCAATGATAAAATTTTAAATTAACTTTATTAAAGAAATGTTTAGAAATCTCTACAATAATTAGGACATAGCAGAAATCCAACCGGTACCTCTTAATTGCTCGTTGTCAATTCGTTTTTATTGAAATTCGTCGAAATTCCTATATGCTTGTTATTTTTTATTTATGTTAGGTGCAGAAGAGCTTGAAATCCCGGTACAATTAATTTTACAATGTTTCTTAATACTCTAATTAATAGTTTGTGAATAATACTTATAATATATATTTTTTTTATTTTCACAGATACAATATAACCTCTGAAGGGGATTTGGTTATTCGTGATGTGTCGTACACAGACGTCGGCACCTACCAATGTTACGCTAAAAACAAGTTTGGAGAGAAATCTGCTTTCGGTTCTCTTACAGTTAAAAGTAAGCATATGGTCATGACAATTCAGTAATATTATAGAAAGATTTTTTTTTCCTTCACGTTATATCCCGAATTTAGCAGAGGGAACGTGGTTCGTCACCAGAGCGAGAAAATGAAAATATTAATATATATAATTTCTTCGAGTGTCAATTCTAGCTTTAGTTGAAAAATGTGTGTTAATTATTATCAACTTCACTCTGTATCCAGCACACAGCAGGGTAGGCAAAGAGAACCTAATTTTAAGACATTCCGTTTCCCACTTTCCGCCGAATTCTGGAGGCATTGCGTATTGAGTGACGGAACTCAATGCCGCGCTTTGTCTCAACAGCGAAGAAATGAAAATATTAATTTAAATAAATAATTAATTTCCTAAAGTGGGTATCGAACTCACAACCAGTCAATTACAGTCACACTTTGTGCCCCTGCGCCACGACTGGCCTAAATGTCTGTTAATAATTTTTATTACCATCTACCTACTATGAAATAGTATGTATACTAACCTATTTTACTTTACTTCCATAGAAAGAACAGTGATAACAGACAAACCAGAACACTACGAAGTAGCAGCCGGCTCCTCAGCCACCTTCCGTTGCAACGCGCACGCCGATGATTCACTACGACTAGAAATAATATGGTTGAACGACGGCCAGCCCATTGATTTTGAGAACCAACCACGATTTAGAATGACTAATGATTATTCTCTCCTCATTTCTGATACTACGGAGTTGGACTCCGGGGAATATACATGTATTGCTAGGACGGCCATTGATGAAGCTAGAGCTCAAGCTACGCTTACTGTTCAAGGTGGCTTATCTGTTATTTTTTTTTAATCTTTCTAGATTTATATTTTTTGTATCGGGTGCTATCTTTTTTTTATTCATTTATAGTAATATATTGAGATGAATATGTGACTAGTCTAACACTAGTCACATATTCATCTCAATTAGAGAAATGGCACAGCACACTTTAATGTAAATATAGCTTATCAATAAATCTATTCATTTAATTTATTGCAAAGATTTAATTCGTAAACAAAATTCATATACATACATGTGTGAATGTATTATCCATAATATACATATTTATGTAATTTTTTAACTCTGTTAGAGTTAAGGTTATATAAATAAAAACAAATGATACTGCAAAAAAAATTAACCACAAAGAAACTGCGTGAATTATATAAATAATTTCATTAGCACCTGATTATTAAAAAATAGTTTATTTATCAATTATAATAATATTTCGCAGACAAACCAAACCCACCAGCACTCGACGGTATCGAATGCCACGAAAAGGTAGCAACACTACGCTGGCACTCCATGGGAGACAACCGCGCACCCATCCTGCGTTTCTCCATACAATATAACACGAGCTTTACCCCCGACACGTGGGACTTGGCCAGTGAAAGCGTACCAGCCATAGATACCTCGTGGACTGTAGAACTTAGCCCGTGGGCTAATTATACGTTCAGGGTTATAGCCTGGAATAAAATAGGACCGTCGGCCCCGTCGTCACATTCTGATGTTTGTACCACTCAACCGGATGTGCCTTATAAGAATCCGGATAATGTCGAAGGGAAAGGACGTGAGCCTAATAATATGGTTATTTCTTGGTCGGTAAGTGGATTGTGATATTTTTAAAATTTCGAAAAAACTATAAAACATTTGGAAGAGTATTTTTTTGTCGACATGTTTATTTGATACGAATTGAGATTGTATTTCTTTTGATCTTCTGTATTATTCTTTTTTTGTTTTTAATAATAATAATTTACTGTCCATATTGTTTCTGAAAGTAAATATAAAATTTAAACTGTATTAATATTTAATATTCTCAAAATTTTTTTTCTAAATAATATTGAACATTGCGCAAAACATTTTAAAATACTACTTACGTTAGCAACAGATGGAAAAGCAAAAAAAAAATTATATAACGCTTAAAAGTACTCCATTTAGTTAATACTAGAGGCTAGTAAAGAGATCTAAAATCGACTGCTTGTAGCTTCGAACCACACTCGAGGATATAAAATGTTTATTTAAATTTATATTTTCATTTCTTAGCTCTGGTATCGAGGCAAAGTGCGACGTTGAGTTCCGCCACTCAACACGCAATGCCCTGAAATTTTCTTCGGAAAGTGGAGAACGAAGTGATTTAACGCCAGGTTACAGCAAGAAGTTGATTTAATTTAATAAATAATAATTTTCTCCAGAAAATGCCTCAAATCGAGCACAACGGCCCCGGTTTCTACTACTCGGTGTCATGGCGTCGCAACATAACGGGTGCCGCGTGGAGCGACGTGCAGGTGCCCGACTGGCAGCAGGATGAGTATGTGGTGTTGGACACCCCCACCTTCCAGCCTTACAAGATAAAGGTACTTTAGTTATTTTTTACGATACCAGTCGGGAGCTATTTTAATTAAATTATTATTATTAAGTGTCCTTAACACTTAGTTTTCTGACAATCGCTTTATATGATACAAGTCCTTTTATATATATAGATAAACATGACACTAAAATATATAAATATAAAATTAAATGTCATTTAAAATTGGGTTTCACATAGGAAACTACATCAATTGTCTTATATAAATGATTAGCATACAAACAAATCAATATGTAGTTTATAAAGAATAATACATTAATACACATTCTTATTCAAGGTGATAGCTATAAACCGCAAAGGTACATCAAACGTAGCACCAGTAGAAATAGTCGGCTGGTCCGGGGAAGACACTCCTATGCAGGCTCCCATGAATTTTACCCTAGTCCAAGTGACTACTGGAACTACAGCATTACTCAGCTGGAACCCAGTAACCCCTGAGTCAGTCCGAGGACACTTCAAAGGGTACAAAATACAAACCTGGACAGATGGTGAAGAAGACAGGCCTAAGGAAATCTTGGTTAAAGCAGATGCATCTAGTGCCTTAG
>JAATLQ010034660.1:193681-217639 GCA_013421005.1 Heliconius erato x Heliconius himera
AACGTAGCACCAGTAGAAATAGTCGGCTGGTCCGGGGAAGACACTCCTATGCAGGCTCCCATGAATTTTACCCTAGTCCAAGTGACTACTGGAACTACAGCATTACTCAGCTGGAACCCAGTAACCCCTGAGTCAGTCCGAGGACACTTCAAAGGGTACAAAATACAAACCTGGACAGATGGTGAAGAAGACAGGCCTAAGGAAATCTTGGTTAAAGCAGATGCATCTAGTGCCTTAGTTTCGAAATTCAAACCGTTTAAAAAAAATAACGCAAGAATTTTGGTTTATAATGGAAGATACAATGGACCCCCAAGCGAAACTCTAAGTTTTGTCACACCCGAAGGAAAACCGGGAACCGTTAGATCTTTTGAGGCATATCCCATTGGATCTTCTGCCATGTTGCTGAAATGGGACAAGCCTATAGACGAAAATGGCGTCCTTACCGGTTACAAAATATATTACCAGAAAGTCTCAGGCACTGCCCTTGGACCATTGCAGGAAAGGAAAAAGGAAATTGATCCCAAATTCGACAGAGCAAAACTAGCCGGATTGGAACCCAATACTAAATACAGGATAGAAATCCGTGCTAAGACGAAAGCAGGGGAGGGAGATAAGTATTATGTGGAACAAACAACTAAAGCCATGGTAAACGCTGTTCCTGACGTACCAGTGTTTGAAACTAGCACATTACCGGCTAAAGAAGGAACTGCTCATATATTAGTACGTTGGGTTCCATCCCTAGATGGTCATCCCGGCAGCCATTTTGTAGCGTGGTATAGATTAAAGGGACACAACGATTGGATGCAAAGCAACGAGGTAACGGAAGATGACTATGTGATCTTGACGGGATTGGAGCCGGGGCAAGAGTACGAGGTGAAAGTGACGGCCCACGACGGTGAATACTTTAGTACGAGCGAAGCTAAACTGGTTGATACTAATGTTGGTGAGTTTGATTTGTTTTTTTTGTTATTATTTGAATTAAGTGTTTAGATTGTGCATTTTCTCTTTAATAATTTTATTAGACATCTCTACATGTTGAATTGTGGAATTATTTTCTATAGGAGGGTGATAATTACTATTTTGTTTAAATTTTAACGTGTTTTACTGCCATATCAGACCCGCGCGTCCGCCCGCGCGAGGAGGCGACGGCCACGGCGGGCTGGTTCATCGGCGTGATGGTGGCGCTGGCCTTCCTGCTGCTGGTGCTGGTGCTGGTGTGCGTGGCGCGCCGCAACCGCGGTGGCAAGTACGACGTGCACGACCGCGAGCGCGCGCACGGCCGCGCCGACTGCCCCGACGCCGCCTTCCACGAGTACACGCACCCGTGAGTATACCACTATCAAGGCGATATTGAAAAATAGAAACATTTTATTTAAATATTTTTTTTCTGGATTGGCGGAAGGTTTTTCAACATAAAATTCCACAAGTGAAAGAGTGTATGTTTTTTGTAATAAAGATAACATTTTGTATATTATAAATATAACATTTTGTATATTATAAATATAATCAATGAACACACAAAAATACTGTATTTTAGACTGGACAACAAATCACGGCATTCTATGAGCAGCGGTAAGCCCGGCCCCGAGAGCGACACCGACTCCATGGCCGAGTACGGCGAAGGCGAAACAGGTATGAACTAACATTATATACATATATTTGTTATTTGTGCAGCATGTATTTGTTAAATATTTGTTAATCAGTTTTTTTTGCGCATGAGAAGTTTGTTCTTTGCGCCTAGCTAGATTTTTTTCTATCGTAAAATATCATTGTTATTATTTTTCCATTGTTTTTTGTATTTTTTTATTTTATTTTCATGTTTATATGAGGCTTTTAGAGCAACCAACTATTTGAGCCTATTTATATAGGAAATTTCTAAACTTCTGTTACAAAAATCATAAATGAAAATAATGAAGATGAATTAATACAATTTGCTCTAAAAACCTCCTAGAAGTAATTGAGTAGAGCATGTAATAAAGTGGTGTGTGCGCACGGCTTGCAGCGGGCATGAACGAGGACGGCTCCTTCATCGGGCAGTACGGCCGCAAGCGCCGCCCGCCCGCCTCCGCCTCCGCGCACGCCGACTCCGCCTCGCAGGCCTTCGCCACGCTCGTCTGAACACTTCCCCGACCCTCTCATAGCTCCCCTCTCGTAGACTCATGCTCTCCTGGTACTGTGGAAAAGCTTTCACAGTCATATGCCCCTTTGGCACCGCCTACCTCGTTTGACCACCAAGTCCTAACACACCTTGTAATTATTACATTTCCCTGGGTCCACCTTACACCTTTCATACACCTATCCTCTCCTGGTACCGTAGAATGTATTTCATAACCCGATCACCTCTTATAATGCTTTGGTCGTCTAACAACAAACTTTTTTGCATTATTTAATGGTACCCACCTAGCTCATCGAACTTCCAATCTCGAAATATCATCTCCTGTATACCAATGCTGCCCTATTCCTTAGATAACCATCTTCCTTTCCCTTGTCTTAAAGCCATAATTATGCTTTCCTGGTACCGTCAAATACTGTATGCTACCCTACCGAGTCGCACTTCTCATATTCCCATGTTCGCCTGGTACCGCCAAGCGTCTTGTTGACGCCCATGTGATAGCCAGTTAGTTATTTTGTAGAAAGAAGTTTAAATTTATATTTTAATTTTACTTTTTAATTTTCCAACCATTTATATTTTTTTAGTATATTGGCAGCTGTACAAAATAATATTCATATGTATAAATAAATACGGAAATATTATTATAAGATTTCGATCATATCAATTTTTAACGATTTAATTTTGTTATAAAAATTATTAAAACATTTCATTTAAGCCATTTTATGTCTAAACATATTTTTAATATTTGGCTGCACAAATCTATACGTTTGTCAATAAAAAAAACGTAGTGCCATGCATCACATATTATACTAATCGCCGCAGACCGCTTAGAATCGGCGGTCGCAACGATTGGTCTTCACGTGAAAACGCTCTTTTTTAATTGATTAGGTTGTGTTTAGAATCTCGCGTTTTGGTCAATTATTTAAACTATGGGCGAAGTCTTTATTGTACTATTTTAAAAATAGTTTCTATAAAGGCGTTTACAGCAAGGCGTTCTCTCTACTTATAACTTAGGGTTAGGTGTCAAGTACACGCTAGATTTATTTATTAGTTTGTAAAAAAAGATATTATTTTATACAGTGAGTGAATGTTTACATAGTTATATTTTATTCTATATACATAAGCACGAGCTTTGTGTTACGTTTTTTTTGGTTTGCATTTATTGTTATAATATACATAATATGTATAATTGTATCGTATAATGAATAAATCCATCCGTCCTTTTCCTTTGTCCGTACGAGTCGCCATTTTATTTTTTGTTTTTCTGAGGTATGATTTTTGTTTTATTTTTAGTTCTTTCTTTTTTTATTATACATATATATTTTTTTTACCTCTAATTTCTTTTTCATACGTAATTTTTTGTTTTCGTTTTTATCACAATAAGTTTTTGTTTTTATCATTTTATCCCTCATTTGGCTAGAATTTCATATGGCATGACGATGTTGATAATTGTCAGTTACTTTATGTGTCATGTTATATTAGCGATCTTTAACATTTGTTAAAAGTGTCACTCTATCTCTCAAAATATTTAATTTTGCCTACCCGCTGTTGGGTAGGCAGCGGGAACCTTAATTAAAAAATGTTAATAGAGTATACGCATCCATTTGCAGGTCGCTTCACCGAGGACGGGTCGTTCATCGGCCAGTACGTGCCGGGCGCGCGCGTGCTGCCCCCGCCGCCCGCGCCCGCGCCGCCCGCCGCCGCCGCCATGCCGCCCACATACGTCTAAACTGAACACGCTAACGTTACCATGTGTTGCATTTCTGGTATTAATTGTATTTATTATTGGATATTATATCTCACTAAGAAAAACTGCCACTCGTTATGTCGAATCTCATGTCAGTGAAATATTCATATTGTTTAGTTTAAATTTATTAGTTGGAAAGTATTGGTAGTAGAAGTTGGGATGACAATGGCTCTCGCGTGTCAGCATTGAAGACTATAAATAATGTTTATACTGTTAGATTTTTTACAATGTCGCGTTTTTATGTAGTCGTACCAACATTTAGCAAATGAGGGTCTTTATACTGTTACAAGTAAACTGTTACAAGTGAATAAAAATATATTCACATTATCAATGCAATAAATAAATAAAAACTTTTTATTAACATCTAGTTCCTATAAAGAACTTATTTACTCTTTATAGTACGTACCAACATGTAGCAAATGGGGTTCTTTATACTGTTACAAGTAAATAAAAATCTTTTCACGTTATCAATGCAATAAATAAAAAAAACATTAACATCTAATTCCTATAAAGAACCTATTTACTCTTTATAGTATAATTTAACTATGTACTATAAAGAACCTCATATTGGCCGCCATCATTTCAATACGTTTATTTAAGACTGATTTTATGTAACCAACTTGTATTATAGTCTTCATAATCTGACAGATAAATTTCGAATATGTAAGCCGTGTATCTGTTTAGAATCTCCCGTTGACTTAGGAAATGTTTTTCATGTTCGACAACGATTCGTGTAGAGTAGGAGAGTAGCAGGTTCAAATCTCAATATCAATTAATCGTATATAGTTAGGGTACGCGGTGATTGCGAAGACTTGAAAGAGAAAAAAATATAAGAAATGCTATTTTTGTCACAGAATTGATTAAGGTAATTTGATTGATTATTATATTAAAAAAAATTGCTCTGGATGCCGGTGGTCGGACCCGCTAAAATTACTCTATGATAATTAATATATTGCGCCATTTAGTTGTTTCATATTTCAATATATTTTTGTGTGACATTCTCTCTGTCATCTACCTGGCACTCGTTGCTTTTATTTTTTATATCGAATGCATATCTTTATACACTTTGTCTACAAACCTAGGACCACGAGAAATTTATATTTTAATAATATTTAAGATCTTCGAATTATTCTTGTATTTAGAGCAATTTTAGTAGCTTTATATCGTGTCATTGTTGCTTTTAATAGAAGAACTCGTTGTTGATTTGTAGGAAATATGAAATCTGCTATAATTAGATTTTTTATTGAGTACTTTAATTATAATATCTTTAACGGTAGATAACTTTTCTGTAAAATAGTTATATAAAGAAATGGCATATTATATTCTTATTATATATTTTACAAATCAGCAACGATATATTTCTCTATATAATAAACCACCTATTTAAAATAAATATAAATAAAAATTATTTTTATTAACCCATCACTATATCCACGGGAGTAAACGTTTTAAAGAATATATTTTCCTAAAATATTAGTGTTGGGAGTATTTTTGTATTTGCGGTTTGACCACCGGGCGACGTTGGTGCTTCGCGGGCGGCGGGCGGATTGGCGTGATAGTAAAATAAGGCTTTTTATTATATTATTATTACTGTAATTATAATAAAAATAATAAAACCACATGTAATATTTCACCTTGTGGGGCACATCACTATGTTGACGTCTGCAATTTTTATCTTTGATCGATCGATTGATGAAACAACACTATTGTTCCCATCGAGATGTTTGACAATTGAGATCGTTGACCTTTTTGTCTGGGATACAGTCATTTGTTAACTTTTTCTCTTTTTAACTACGAAATAGGACGGTTTGAATGAAAATTGGAATAAATTATAATTTTTGATTAATATTAATTTTAAATGTTCTATTTTTTTTTCACATTTATCCACTTTTTATTACTTAATGTAGAATCGAAGAATTGAATTAATTTTGTCAACACGTTGGTTATTTTTATAATAATTGCGAATTGACTACGACTTATCATAATACAGCCGGAAAATATTCGAATCGTTCAAAATCGAGCGAATAGGTATATATTATCTTTATTAACATTATTATTGAAGGACCTTGATGGCAAAAACGTTTCTCACTTATTAATGTCACTCATTTTGAATTTTAATTAGTGTTTTTGAAATATTTAAAAATTGTTTTGCATTCGGCTTACAGCTACAGAGAATGTGACGCCTCGACTCGTTCCCGTATTGAATCGTATCTTGTACTAGTGTTAAGGTCTCGTGTTATCTAATGTTAGGCAACTAAGTCGCTTGTCGCTACAACTTTTTAACAAAAAAACTATTTTAACATGTCGATAGTTTCTTATACTTATTATATTGATTGAAATATATTATTAATGTTTATTTATTTATTTATTTAATCAAACGCCTAAAGGTGTCGGGTCCTCGTACATTCCACTCCCCGCGTCGGTCAGATGTAATCTGGATAACGTTTTTAAAACTGGACCGACGCGCCATATAATGTTATTTCAACTCTAGTTTATTTTTTATTTATTTATATTATATTGTATATATTTTGCAAATTAGGATCGATCCACACTACAGTGCCGGTCACAGTCAGTTCTCGGTTCTATTACAATCTGATAAAGGATTCTTAAACGAAAAACAATGAGAGTATACTATTAATAAGAGCCAAGTTCCGTTCTCTCACTACAGTGTGGATCGACCCTTATAGATCAGCTTGCCGCAATGGTCGATCACTGTTAGCCTGAGTTGTTTGTTAAGAATCTATCATGTCTATTGTACTTGTAGTAAGAATTTAATATATATTATTAATAAGATAGTAGAGCCTTCGTACGTACGCGTCTGTTTTAATCGCTTTTTATTATGACCGTTAAAAATAATTGAATTTCTCATATTGTTAACATTCAAAATGGCGTTAAATTGTTGTTTCAATATTACGGTGATACACTCACTGCCTTCCCATAAGCGTTGAATGTATGTATGTATATGTGTTCATTTTGTAGTTGTTCTCCTTCTATTGACTAATCGAGGTATTCGTCAGTTCACACTTGCCTTACATTGGATTTGATGAATATTATATATAAATCCAATTTATTGCACAAGTTTGCATTTAGACCTTCTAGTGTCACAAAAAGTTCAATAAAGAAATGTTAATGCCCGAATTATTATTTTATATGGAACATGACAATTTTCATTTTTTTATTTTTACCTATATCTGTATGTATGGTATACGTTTGACTTGTATTCTTAATAACTGATTACGATTATTTTATCTCGATACTTTCGAGTATTATTAATGTTATAAAAAAAAATGATTTGTTGTAAAAGTTTTATTAAGGACACCCGTGTACTGACATTTTCTACCAATTTCAGAATGATCGTGAAATAAATAAGACACAGTTGCTGTATTATATATGAAAAGATAGTTCACAGGAATGTTTGACGAACTCTCTTTTTGTAAGTTCACGGTGTGTTTATCAAAACTTACATTACTTACATTTGATTGATTGGACTTTTAAAAATATTGTAAAAGCATTTATTTTGTAAGAGACTCGCGTCTGTGACAAAGTGGCATCGGATTACGTTTGGTTCAACGTTCATTTCGCATTAAGTGACGGTAATTTATTGTAACTACGATGAATATTTTTTTATGTTGCATAGAAAATAAATTTTAAGAAATTATTTCTGTGTTTTATTTTGTTGTTCATGTTTTTTTTTCTTCAAATTGAGTTTTGCAACAAAAATAGTTGTAACTAGCGTTTAAGAATGTACGAATCCTCAATCAAATTGTCAATAAGAACGTATGGTTTAATGGAGCAAGAGTTTAAATTTTTGTACATTCCCTAATACATAAAATATACCTTTGATGTGGAATAACACTAAACAATTTTAAAATATGTGAATACTACTGAAACTGCATATAGGGTAAAATATTTTAAACCCAGAGCTAAAGAAACTAATGAAGATAACTCACCAGTTTAGACGTAGGATGTTTTCATTTCACGATTTTTATCCATACCTTTATTTCGTGTGACGCACACATACACATACTACTAAACTCTGCCGATCTTCTACTTTTCATTAATACAACACATGCGGTATATAGGGGAGAGGGGGGTAGCTTAGAACAGGGGCACCTTTGAAAATATGTGTTAACAGAGCTATTTTAAAAAGAAATTTTAGTAGTTTTTTTTTGAGTAGTGGCAGCACTAACCTGCACACGTGTCACTTGTTACCGCTGATATGTCAGAGCCCGCCGTTGAGTTACGAGGAGTGTTTGATTTTGAGTAAAATTTTGTGCATTTTTAAATAAACGCGTAAGGATCACAGGGATCCAATTCAAGATATATGGTTTTATTGTTTCCTCTTTTAATTAGAATGTTTCATATATCATGCAATAAACTAGAGATTATTACAATTTTTAAACTTTTACTTGAAAAAAAACGTTTGTAATTTTTCACTTACCCCTGAGGCAGCTTTGAACAAAATAAAGGGGGCAGTTTTGAATATTATTATGTATAAAAAAATACAGCGAAAGAAAAACAAAACTATATCGAACTTTTCTTCACAAAAAACTGACTCAAAAATACATTTGGAATCAGAAGAGGAAGTGACAATTTACTGTGAAGAGAATGAAGATACTGAAATCTGTGCGTATGAAGACTACGAAATGGAATTAAACTACAACTTAATACACATTGGAGACTTCGTTTTAGCGAATGTTTCATCATCTGTGAATAGTAAAAAAGTAGCTTGTATATTTTTTTTTCCTGGAAAAGGGAACGAGTTAGTTTTTCAAAAGTCTTACGTAGACTAGACTTGAGGCCAGTCGTGGCGCAGCGGCACGAAGTAAAACTGACTGGTTGTGGATTCGATCCCCACTAGAGGAGATGAAATATTTACTTAAATTTATATTTCCATTTCTTCGCTCTGGTGTCGAGGCTAAGGGCGGCGTTGATTTCTGCCACTCAACATGCAATCAAAAAAGCCTCCAAAATTCGACAGAAAGTGGGGAACGGAGTGTCTTAACACTAGGTTTCCTCTGCTTACCGTGCTGTGTGCGGGATAAAGCGTGAAGCAGATGTTTTTTTCTTACGCAGACTACTTCCCCCAATTTCAGATGCTCGTTACGTCACGTACATCCATGTTTTCCTTTAAATTTAATTTTTCTAAGTTTAAACTAGGGTAGTAAGCTGTTAATTTAAAAATATTTGGTTTCATTTTCATAATAATAGATTTATTCTGTGATTGATCCCATAATGTTAATTACTTCTACGAAGCCAAAGCTACTTTTTGTTTATTCGTTTTTTAAAGTCTATTAATATTACTACTTAAAAGTTTGCTAAGCCTTTTAATTTCATTGAATTCAATGATAGTTCAGCCCCATATATGTACATAGCTACCCCGAAAGGGGGGCAGCTTTGAACAATTGACTACTGCTACTAAAATTGATATTGCACCTTTAACTTATATATTTTTCTACATTTGATGCTACGATTTTGTGGCACAATAGTTGGACTAAGCATTGTGAAATAGTAAAGAAGTTAAAAACTATAGAATTTTTAAATATGACACAAAGTTTAAAAATCGTTCGAATGTGCCCCCCTCTCCCTTATATACCGCATGTAACTTGGTAAGCATAAAGGACCAAATGTTAAGAGTAAGAGAACGATGCATTCAGTTTTAATTGGGAGAATTCGACGCCGCGCCAAGGATATTGGAAAACAAAACCATACTGAATTTACTGTTAATTTTATATCACATTAATATATGCGTGAAATATCACAAGAGACGCAATTTAACTTAGTAAATAGTCTTTCCGCATACAATAAATAATATGCAATAATACGCTTATGTATTTTTTAGATAACTTATAGTATAGCCATAAACATTGTTACAAAGAAAAACATTAAAAAATACTCTTCCGAGGGTGGGACTAGGGTCAAAGCCATCGATGGCTAGGGCTGCAGAGAGAGGAATCTCCTCACAATACGCGCCGTCTTAAGTAAAACTGCCTTCTGTATCCGGTTCTTGATCCAACAGCTAAATGATAACCTCTTGAGATGTTGGTCGATACTTTTCGCTATTAAAGCGTTAACTGAAACCACTATCGCCATAATGATAGTCGCATTGACATCCCACATAGCGGTTATCTCATGGGCTAGGTCCAAATGTTTAGATAATTTTTCCCCCAACTGTAACCAAGATAACGAAGAAGCAGTATCCACGTCCGGGCCTACTAGGGCTCAATGGAATCTACCATGCAGCTTCTTGCTCTCCCAGACAGCCATGCGATCAGAAGTATTAAGTACTACAGGTCTACGCCACTTCTCTTTGCCCAAGGAAAGAGGAGTAAATTCTTTGTGAACTATTATAACTAGTGTATATCCACGTCAATCTTGAAAAAATATTCTCTAAGACTGCAGACCTCGTGGTTTTGGAGGTCCTTGACATTCAAAGAGCCCCGACCTCCACACTTACGCGAGATATACAGTCTCATTACAGTCTATCGTGGATGGTGCATTCGGTATGTTGTCAACAAATTACGTATTCTAACTCGCGTAGTCTAAATCAGTCTGTGTCTATCTTACAATGCCAAAAGTATAGGCTAACATCGGCATAACCCAACCGTTAAAAGTACGCACCTTGTTACCACCAGATGAAAGGCTGCCAAGAACTTCCTTCCTCCAAACGCTCCTTCACCAATTGTTTTATGTTCTGCTCATCAATACCCAATGCTGCAGACATTCCCAAGATATTTAAAGGTCTCACCTTCACCAAGGGTTCTGAAGGTAACAGAATCTGAAATACAAATATTATCAGATCTTATCATACTTCCCCGCACTACATCCATGCTTGCACATTATCGACGCCAATTTCCATCTTTATATCACTACTAAAATTAAAAAAAGACAAATAATTTTAGATCATCCATGTATACCAAGTGAGATATTACCTTGCCTAAAAGAATCCTGCCGCAATCAACTTTGAATAATTTTTCGTAATGCGTTTTTGGAGAAAATTGCACTGATATGTTTTTTTTATGTGAATCCCACATCATTGAAAGAATAAGGAATTGGAAAAACAATGGTTGCCAGCTCTCAGTCTGCCGCAAGCCCAGGTTTGCCTGGTTTATTAAGCCGGTCACTTAATGGTAATTTTTGGACTCATGTGTTTTTTAATGAATTATATATCAAATTAAAGCTTATTTTTTTCTCAACACTATAACACATGGTTGCCTGGAAAATAGCTGCCGCATTCAAAGGTTGTCATCATTTGAAATATATAGTTCCGGTTTCGTTTGACTATGAGAATAGACAAATGCGCGGTCTGCCTTATGTTTTAAAGCAAAATATTATACAACTACTAAAGCCAGAAATTATACAACCCGTCTGGCCCAGGATAGTTTCAGTTACTAGCATAACGGATAACACACCTCACGTCAATTTCATTTATTTTTATTAATCTCATTGATTCACTCTCATCTCATTTTGACGCATTGAGCTTAGTTCCTCCCTCTGTTGCTCTATAGTTAGCACGCTCATGACACTCTTATTCAATTGGTGAGACCATCTCATGCGAGGCACTTTACCACCGGTAGCGGAAGCCAAGCTCTAGGATGGTGGGACGTCGATGCTCCGGCGTATTCTTATAGCCTATCCGACTCTGGCATTTCTCTTTCCGAACCCGCAGTCGAAGGCGCAGTGCGATAACCGTTCTCTGACGACGGTGGTTGCGGATTCGATGAGCAACATCTCTGTCCATGATGTTGGGAGTGCATCTGTCGTCCTGGCACCCGTCTCTCCTTTTTATTTTATAATTGGTACTTGTGCCATCTTTTATCAATATTTTTTTTTCTATAAGTCCATAATATATTTTTGTTTTCAATTTTTTATGGTTTTGTATTTTTCCAAAACTATTTATTTATTGGACAGTTGCCAGAGATTCTTTTAAATATTAAATTAATATTATTATCAACGTACTTAATAGTTATATACCACACCCAAATCGTTTCTCTTAACATCTCCTACATTCAAGGGTTTCTGGTAGAGCTCTCTATTAGATATAAGTTATCCGTTATACAATATTTTTTTTATTATCTGTTTTCTGTACTTTCTTCCTTGTGAGTTACATAAATAAATAAATAAAAAATAAAAAAAAAACCCCATGAATGAAATATATCGAAAGTATTCAAAATACCAGACGACTGATATAGGGGAACCTCAATCTTAAATATCATTAAAAATTTTACCCCTTTTATCTCATATTTAATTAGCTTCACCCTGTGTCCTGCAGATAGCATGGTAGGCAGCGGGAACCTGGAAAGCTAATGTTAGAAAACTCGGTTTTCTATTATGACATCCATTATCCATTTTCCATTTTTCATCCATTATCCATTTTTCACCGAATTCTTGAGTCATTGCGTGTTGAATGGCGGATCTCAACGTCGCTCTTTGCTTCATTACCAGATCAGAGCAAAGAAATGTACGAGCAAGAATCGAACCTACAGCCGTCGCGTACAGTCGTATGCTTGTGCTACTCCTGGACATAAATTTTAAAAAGTTATTAATTAATAATCAATTCATGTAACTATTTTAATTCAATACTTTATTTAGTTATCATATATCGTAGTCATCATATTTTATTCAATTCCAGGTCTGTCTAAAATATGCCACATGACAGTCACAAATGGTTACAGTTCAGGACATTTAATGCAAAAGTTATTTTTAAAACAAAAAGTAGCAACTAAGGCCATAGCTACGTGCTCCGGGCGCGCGTCTACGTCCATCGAGATGTTTAGAGTTTAGTCTAACATGTCACCATAATTTTAATCTATATTTATACTTACAATAAAATAAAAATAAAAATTCGGTGTCTGTACATGAAAAATATATAAGAAAAAAATGTTATTAAGGACTTTTATTAAAGTAATAGAACCCAAAACAATGTTTTGTAATTTTTTATAATATGGTCATATAATATGTACGTATATATGCATTTCCGTATTATTTTTGTATGTATGTATGTATGTATGTATGTATGTATGTATATATGTATGTATTTGTATGTATATGTTTTTATATTTGTATGTATGTACTTTTATGTTTGTTTAATATTATTATTTTGTTTTTTTTTTTTACTACTATATTAAGTAATACTTTTTGCGCCTGACTGTATTCTCTTACATAAAGTCCTGCACTCTTAATGGTTGCCTGTAAGAGATCACTTGTAGTGATAAGGCCGCCATTGCACATGCTAATTTAAGTACCTACATATGTACCTACATAAATAAATACCTACATGTCCCTTTCTTTTTTGTAAATTGTGTATTTTTTTCATGTGCAATAAAGTATTATTATTATTTATTTTTTTTTTTTTGTCTGTTCGTCTGTACGTCTGTGCGATTGTTCACGCTAATCTGAGAATCGGCTTAACAGATTTAAATGCAGTTTTTACTATTGGATTTTAGCAAGATTTCCTTAACATATAGTATTTGTATTATTACAATCAGTTGAGAAATAAAAAAGTTATATCAATTTAGAGTACATAGTACGACAAATTTTGCTAATTGCTATAACTTTTAATTTATACAACTGTTTTACTCAATCTTCAGCTTTCAATTTGTATAAAACGTCGTTGTCGTGCTTTTAATATGTAAAACTGCTACAAAACAATTGATTAATTGAATTGTTAGAAACGTTAATTTCCAATGTATCTTAAAAATTATGTTATTACATACAAGCACTACAGTAATTCAGATTAGTGAACAAATAATCGTGTACTCCAAGCAGGTCGCTACTTTTTCATAAAATGGTAAAACATTTTTTTCCTAAAAGAAAAGCAAATGTTCAATTAGGCTTTTTATAATGCTGATGATACCGATTATTGTAATTATACTTAATGATATATCTTAACCACATTATAACATTTCATTCCATCATTTTCTCTAAAGTAGAATGTTGCAAATTTGCGATATACACATCTTTACACACCGGTTATTGTTGAAACGGCCATCTTAAGTCCTACAAATAAAGTTTAAAATGACTATAAAATTTTGGTTACATCGAAGGCACAAAGACAACCCGGCGCCCGCCGGCAGACGGCAGTCCGCGCTCAAACGTCGAAGTTTATACACGTATTATTTAATATTTTTTTTAAACAACCGTCTTCCTTTTCGATCTGTGAAGTGATTTTTTTAAATATGATCGCGTGATTTATATCTGCACCGCACAATTATTATAAAGACTCTTAACAGGTACGAAAAGTGAGTTTAAATAATTATGTTTTTGCCAATTTTAAATATCCAGGATACCTGAGATCGTTGATCCCTCTTGTAGGTTTAATTGGTTGTTCGATTACAATCGAGTGCATTCTTGTGTTTTCGATAAACTTTTTAACGCCTGCCGCCTTTTATTGTTGATTGGTTTTTTTTAATCCAAAATTTTTGAAGCAATGATAGGTAATTAATTAAGGTTTATTATTTAGCATAAATAAAGCTAAAATATACATAAATTATGTTTATTAAGTAATTTACTTTATTAAGTAATTTATTTTACTTTTTATTGATATCTGAATGAACTATTTATTTAATACTTCCTCTTTGAACTTTTTAACTGTAAAAGTGTAAAAACGTAAACAATGCTATCTGCCGTCGGCGTGTAAACAGAGTTATTAATAGTGTCCCTGGATCATATGTTGGCGAGACCGAGCGTCCAGGTAAAGATTGCTGTTCATGATAATTTCCTGTATTGGAAAAAAAAATCTATATTTGGACAATGATATACTATTAACAACAAATATTTAAATATATCCGTGTATAAATTTTATTAATACATAAATTTGATGATGATTTATATGAAACAGGTTTTAATTTGTTTCTAGGATGCAATTATGTTAGGATCAAATTAAAAAAATAATTAAACTATCGATTCATTTGCATATTGATTTATAACGTTGGTTGAACCAATTATTAAATTTAGAATTACCAATAAAAGATTTTGAGACCGCTATTTTTAATAATCTGATGTGATCAATAATTTATATTTCTTCACTTTTTTAAAACTACATTATATATTTTTTTCTTATAAATAAAAATAAATAAATTAGCTTCACGCTGTATCCCGCACACAGCAGGGTAGGCAGAGGGAACCTAGTGTTAAGACACTCCGTTCCCCACTTTCGGCCGAATTCTGCAGGCATTGCGTGTTGAGTGGCAGAACTCAACGCCGCGCTTAACCTCGATACCAGAGCGAAGAAATGGAAATATAAATTTAAGTAAATATTTCATCTCCTCGAGTGGGGATCGAACCCAGAACCAGTCGGTTTTGCAGTCACACCTCGTGCCGCTGTGCCACGACCGGCCTCTTTTTTTTCTTATAGATTGTCCAAAATAAAGTAAAATATTAAGTTATTCGTAATATCTTGTATCCTTATATTCTAGATCTTGTATACAGTTGTAAAGCCGCAAGAAAGTCGATGTTGAACCGCTATTACCTATCATTACCAATTTTATAACAATTCAATACACTATATAATCAGCAAAAAATTGCATATATTTTAACAATATTTAAATATATTTTTAAAGCATTGGTTTCTCGTATTCTACTTTATTTTCATACATCTCTAAAAATTTTGACCTAAGATATTTATAATTGTAGAAAATTTCATAGAAAAGTTACAGTTAGGCAGAGAGAACCTAGTGTTAAGACACTCCGTTCTGCACTTTTCAATTCTGGAAAAATTGCGTGTTGAGGATCTTTAATAAATATAAATTTAATTAAATATATCATTTCCACAAGTGGGATCGAACTCTAAACCAGTCGCGTTTACAGTCACACACTTATGCCCCTGCGTTACGACAGGCTTCGTCTCATTGTCTATCTAAGACCAATATATGTATACATTATCCAGATAATAAAAAAACTATGTAAATAAAAATACTTAAAACAATTTCGGAGACCGATTTTAGGACACTATCAACCAAGCAAATTAATATTCGAAGAGTTTAGATTTTTTTTTTATTTATATTAAATAATTACAACAAAATTAAATTAAATAAATAATGCCGTCCACTGAACTATTTTTAATTATAAAAAACAAAATATTTGGTGATACTTAAAAAAATATCACGTTGACCTTTACCCAAAACAATAAGAATAAAAAAATATAACAACGCATAAACAAATCGAACTACTATTTTTAGATAACTACCTATTTATATACTATTCTTTTTAAATCTAGAAATACTCATTTAGTATTATTTTTATTTTGCGTAAATATTTTATTTATAAAGCCATTTGTATTACAATTATTACCGTAGACTTATTCCTTAACAGATAACTTGGGGCTTGGGAGTAATAATGTTATCAAATGCGATAACAACTTTATTAAGTACTTATGTTAAGTTCAAGGTGTTTACTGATGTGGATCTATCTATCCTTGATTTTGTGAGAACTAGTAATAGAACATACATATTTTAAATAAAAGTCTTAAGCCGTGTTAATCGCGTTTATTTTGTTATTATACATTGGACGGCCCGTACATTAGACTGCCCAGTAAATCGCCCGTCTACTAAAAGACATGGACTACTACAAAATGTACGAAACGTCGGATATTCAAAACTATATAATACGAAATATACATGATTTATCCGGTTATAGAGTTAAATTTAACCTTTTTCACGTGATAACGTCTTATATATCAAAGAACGCTGGCTGTATGCGCAAAGAAAGAAGTATGACTTATTTTCACGTTCCGCCCAAGCCGAGCGTGCAGGTGAGAGCACGGAACAAACGATAGAGAGACACGATCGGCTGAGGCATGAGGCATCTATCCTTGCTCCTATTCATCTTATTCATTATAACTTGTAATTGAATAGCAAATTATTACTTTTAATCAATCTGCAATTAAAGCAAAAAAATATTTGAATTTAGCAAAAATTAAATTTCAATTTATATTTTCAATTTACTTCTTTGTATCATACAAATTAATGATAATTCAGTGATAAAGACACGCTATTTTCGTTAAGACGGTTTCATTCCTTACTTTGCGCCGGATTCTGAGGGCATTGCATGTTGAGTGGCGGAACTCAACGCCGCGCTTTGCCTCGTTACCAAAACGAAGAAACGAAAATATTAAATAATTCATATCCTAGAGTGGAAATCAAACCCATAAGGTTTCACGTTTACAGTCATACGCGTGTGCCCCTGCACCACGACTGGTTTCATGGTGTAAAATTATCATCGGTAAACTGATTTTGTACAACCAGTACACAACACATACAACCAGTTATTATTTTAATTTGACAATGTAGGAAACATAGTGAACTATTCCCCGTTGCACCTAAGAGTACGACATTGTGTGTTAAGTAACGGAGTCCAACAGCATTTTCCCTTTGGTAAATGAAATTAAAAAAAACATATATGGGTGGTAGTGCTAATATCAAATATGTTCTCGGACAGTTTGACGTAATTAAAATCCGCTTTTGCGCAGAATTTCTTCAACTTGCTTTATTTAGCTGCAATTATTAAAAAGGGCAAAAATATCAAAAAGAGAGGCCGCTAGCCATATCTACTAACTCTTCTAGTACACAGAGTAGCGATCGGCGTTGATCACTTACTCTCAGGTGACCCCATTTGCCTTGTCTTTTCTATAAAAAATAGAGTTTATCCGATTTTGTTGATATTTACTTATAAACATTTTAATGCACATAAAATACAAAATTAGAGGCCAATTAATTACGAGGCCAGTCGTGGCGCAGCGGTCGGCACGAAGTGTGATTGTGTAAAATCGACTGGTTGTGGGTTCGATACCCACTCGAAGAAATGAAATATTTACTTAAATTTATATTTCCATTTCTTCGCTCTGGTGTCGAGGCTAAGCGCGGCGTTGAGTTCTGCCACTCAACACGCAATGCCTCCAGAATTCGGCAGGAAGTGGAGAACGGAGTGTCTTAACACTAGGTTCCCTCTGCCTACCCTGCTGTGTGCGGGATACAGCGTGAAGCTGATATTTTTATATAAATACAAAATTATACACAATGACATGCAATATTTAAAATATTTTAACCAAATCAATAAATAATAATACTCAATACCACAAATTTTGAGTATATTGTAGTTAAGGGTATCTATACCTATAAACTAGAATCCTCATTATCGCCACGTCGCGCGTCGTGAACAGGCAGCGTTACAGGACGGGAGCGGGCGTCAGCCGGACCTTGTTTTTTACTTCACTTTGGACAGTTACCTGTTCCCGAGCGACTGCGGACCGCGGCTGGTTAGCTTAACAAGTGCTTCATACTACACAGGAGTGGACAACCTTTCTTTTAGTGTCTCATTTTTATTGATTATTTTTTATCTTCACGCATCGTCTGCTTTTTGGATTCCATATCTCAATAACAATTCTCATAAAATCATTTTCTTAGCAGACAGACGTATGTGTCCGTCCATCTGATAAAACCTTTTTTTTCAAGATCGTGTAGAGATATCCAGCTGTAGGAAAAATGAGTTTATAAGTCGTCACAATCAAAAGATACGAACATTTATGCTTCGTTTCTGCTGCATATCTATATTTTTTTATTTATTTATAACATTTGTATTCCATTTTATGCAAAATTTCGACGAAGGAAAACTCAACTTTTATTAATTGTAAATTGTGCTTCCAGTTGAGTTGGTACAGAAACTAAAAAATGGGTACAGAAACCTCGGTAGGTAAATCGCACCGACTCGCACTTGACCAGTTTTTTTAAAAGAAAGCATTACTCCGCAGACTTTGTCGAAAAGCAACATCCAACGTCTGTTTTATTATGTTCTATTCTTCATTTATAACATGGGTTGGTTAATAGTTAGTATGAGTTAGTAATAAATAGATAATATTTCTAGGATATGTTAGTTTATAGCTTAATATGTTATATCTAATATATTTACATAAAATTACATAGAAGACATTTAACATTAAGACATTTAACTTAACAAATATTGAACATTAAGGGGACGGGGAACTTGATTAGGAAGTACTAATTAATTTAGGACAGATGAAAATGTAAGATGTGAGAAGGCCAGAACACATTCAGATAGAGAGTGGTATCTGACCATGATCTTAGCTAGGCGTCGAAGAGGCAAACGACAAATCGTTAATAGTCCTCCAGCCAAAAATTTTTTGAAGAAAGAAACCAAAGTCGCCGTGGGAGTTTCGATTGGATATTAACGTGGTACTTACCTTACTAATATTATGAGAAATTTCAGAATTTAATCCGAAATAAAAAAAGTGATCTAAAGTGCCACACTGGCTGGCTAATGCGCAGAAATCTCTGCCGATTTCTGGTTTCTGAAAATAAAATTAGATTCATTCATTCAGAAATCAAAATGACTTCATGATCCATGTCAGAATAACATCCAAATCCTTTAAATGACATAAGTACAGTTCTTCACAAATCCTTAAAATAATTGAAGATCTTAATTTACTATAAAATGGGATTCCCTTTAAAGCCAAAACACAGACTAATGAATCAGTACAAATGATAGTCTGTTTAAAGTCGTGGTTCTCCCTGTGCACAGGATTGCTTCTTAGAGATGATTCGAGAGGGCATTTAAATTGTAATATGATTTAGAATTTTGGTATCCAACAAGCTGCAGCAACATAGCTTTCCTTTGAAACCTTTGATGACTGTGTAAAAATGACGATATGGCTTGGCCAAATTTCAAACATAGCTAATTAATGTTGATTTTGATAACAGAACGATGATATACTAAAGCCTGATAAGGTACCCATTGGTGGATTAGATAGCGGGACATGAGGCATGAGAAGGAAGGGGAATAGATTGTTTTTTATGTTACTAAAATGCAGGCTTCCTTCTAATATAATTTTTAGAGAAGGGAGCGTTTTAGAGAATTTTATATTTTTTTAAATGAATTACTGCGTAGCCCTATATTTCTACATATGTGGTCACGCTGTCAAGCTGCCATATTAAATTATTTAACTTGATTTGATTTTAAATATATAATTCCATTAGGAGGAGGTTTGTTTTCTTTTTTAATTTGACATCACTGCGCGTTTGGCCTCACAATACAAAATTAGATTTTTTAGGGGAAAATTGAAAACGATTTATTGGCATTTGTCACATTAATTTAAACCTATCCCATTAAAGAAGAATTAGACAGCTCTCTTTCTCCATAGTTATGTACGTCATAATGTAGCCAAATTTTAACAATGATTGCAACATTCATACAATACCAAATCTAAATGTGATATAAAAAAAACTGAATCCTTATCCGATCTATGTGTCTCTTAAGACCATTTATCCCAAGACTACGTGGAGGCGTCAAATCAATCTATAATCAATATAAAATATTCTAAGTCCCATTAAAGAACTGATTAGACAGCTTTCATCCGTTATCTAGTATTCCATGAAGCCTAATTATGACATTTATTGCAATTATTGTCATAATTTTTCATATTCATAAAATACCATATCCAAACACGATAAAAGAGTCAGTGGCTAGCAGCTCGCCGCCGCCGGCGCGGTGTTAGTTTCGCAAAACCACATCGGTCATTCGCTCAGAGAGACCTTATCGCAGGATGTGCGCGTCGCATCGCAAGAGTGACATTCAAAACCGCAATGTATATTTTTATTTAGTGATTCAGATTGATTGCAAGGAATAGTGGCTGAAATTCAACATGTATAAATTGATCATTTAACATATAAACACAACAAGGTAACATATGAAAGTGTTTTAAGAAAAATATAAAAAAAATATTAATTATTAAAATAATCAATGTAATGTATATGTATACATAATTAATTAAACAATGCACATATTGTGATTATAAAAATTTGTGAATGCATTGATTAAAAACAACTGTGATGCGAAGAATTGAAATGATAATTTAAATACTTTACGAAATCTATACATATTATGAAAGATAAACTAATAAACTCCACAATACTTAAATATATTTTATTTGACCCTCTTACAGTATAAACATATAATATTTACAAATAAATAAAGATGTTTAACATTAACATAAATTATTATCTCAGCTAACGTAATACAACTGTGAGAATTTCACATACATGGTACTGTAAAGATATGATGCCTAAATACATAATGGACAATAAATAGCGAAGTCAAGGTGTTTAGGACCATAAACATCTATATTATATCTTTAAAGAACTACAAAATTTTCCTTATTTGCTATGATTTAGAAATATGTGTGTTAGTTAAACATTAATTCTGCTATACAAATACGAGAATATTGAAACTAGCGGCCCACTCGCGGTTTTGTCCGCATACCGCCTATAATTTTTTTATTATGCAACATTTGCAAACAGATTGATACGGCCAATCATGAAGAACTTGTTTTTATAATTCTGAGATAGTGCAAGCACTACGTGGCTGCTTGAGAGGATGTCTTCGACGGCAAGGGCGCCTCGCGCCGCTCTGTTGAACCTAAACTTGTGGCCGTAAACAGAGCGTTAAAATATTTTAACTTTACATTTTCTCGATTTAATTAAATTTCTTTGATGATGACGTAAAAGTCAAATAAAAATCTATCAAATATCACCTTACAATTTTCAATTATTTTTTGTCAAAATGCCTTATTGTTACTTATTTATAAGATATACGAGTAGATGAGTGGTGTCGCGGACTTTTTTTAGAACTAATAAAATTTAATATTTTTGTCACACAACGTACTGATATACGAGTATAATTAACTATTTTTGTAGCGCACGCACTTAAAGCAATTTGATTAACTAAATCTACCACCTTAATGTTATATAGCTTATAGCACTCCTAAAGGATGTAGCTTTCATACAAAACAAAAAAAAGTAAATAGGACCAGGAGATTCAGAGATCTTAGCGTTTAAACAAACAAAGAAACATACAAACAAACTCAAAGCTCTTCCGCCTTATATATATTAGTACAGATAGAATAATTGAAATGATATAAAATGTACGTGTAGGTACCGCATAACAGCGGTAATAACAAAATTCTTTATAAAATGACAATTTAATTAATAATTCACTTCAATTCAATAATTTGTACTAATTATATATTATCAATCAGCTCTGACCCACGCAATAATTAAAATATAATGTAGTAAATTCATTTCGAGATATTATTATATTTGTTAAGTTTTTATATATTTTTCAATTCCATTTAGTAACACAATTGCATTTAGTATAAATTGTATTTTTATTATTTAAAATTCCACTCGAGAGCTTCGTAACACTAGGCTCCCAGGTTCCCCCTCCTAAACCTATTATGTGTGAAATACAGTGTAAAGCTAAAAAATATAAGTGTTAGATTAATATAACAAGGTAAAGTGTTATTGTTCCTACAATTTTTTTTACAATATTCTAATTTCATCGAAATTTTTATACGATAACGTAAAAGTAACATAATATAATTTTGGCAATAGCAACAAAAAAAATTAAATAAATAAAAACCAATATAGGAAAGTTTTTCTACTAAAAATCAACTTTTATCCTAGACAAAACAGTTTTCAACCCCTGTGTTTCTACTGGTGACTGGTGGACTGTTTTTTTTTCGTTAACACCTTTGTTAGTATAATTCGACATCAGAAGTGAAAAAAAGTATTAGAGATTACATTTGACAGGGGCTATTTAATGAAGTTGTACGTTTTTTTCACTCTCACCGTGTTTCTCACGGCGCGTCCATTGTGGGAGCACGTCCCGGACCGCACCAATCAATTATTTACTATTACTGTGATAATTTTGTTTTTTTCACTTCTTTTTTTTCTTAAGCGCCCGTCGTACTATTTGTACGGTCAACAGACATATTATACGGTTGTTACACGCCTGTTGTTCGGTTTTACTTTTCGCTAATACTGTGGTGTCAAACAGAATTAGTAAATAGAAATAGATAGATTTTGGATAGATAGGTTTTTCCTAGTTATATTATGTGGATCTGAACATATTACCACCATGAAAAAGTATATGAACAAAATAAAATGAAACTTAAGAGCTATTTGTAACTTTGAGTTGTTGCCTTCAACTTCCTTTGCGTGGGCTTTGTTATCATTTCCAAGTTATTATATCCATATTTTTTTTATTTCTTTCTTAATTACGACTATAAAACATTAAATTTATGATTTATCTAGATTCTACAATAGTTTTACCTACACTCCTCAAAAAACCTATAAAATTTTAGATTTTTATATAATTTGCGTCAGTCTTCATTCGTACATTATCAGTAGGTATTCAGTACCAGTAGGTTTGAACTGAAAAAAAAATTGTGTTCGATAGTCCATTTATCGAAGAAGGTTATAGGCAATACCTACCTACGATCAGAGTTACCTTGCACTTAGAATGTGTAAAGCATCAACTTTTGGTGGGATGAACACTATATATCAAAGCTAATATAATACTATTTATTATTGTTATTTATATTTTGTTCCAGAATGTGGCCGTCGGCGTCATTTGCAGCGCGAGTGTGCGCGGGAGTGGCGCTGGCGATGTCACTGACGCTGGGGGCGGGCCGCCGCGACTACAAGGACCCTGACAGGCAGAACTCTGATATCTCACTGTGGATCGATGAGCGACAAGTGCGAATGTTTAGTGGTACGTGCAAGCAGTGTTGCATAGCTGCTTTTTTACTACTTCATGGAATATAAAAAGATTAATGCATGACGGTTTTCGTACACCTTAAAGACACGTTATGCAGACGATTTGTTCGTCTTACTTGTCATTTATAAACATAACGGTTCAGTAAACTCATATATTTTACAATAAAATAGGCACTTTGCTGGTGCCCGACTAGAAGCAGTAGCGATTTCATACCAAATCCTTATAAGAATTTTCATAAAGCGTAATCAATATTACATTTAAAAAATATATTTAACCCATATAGACCCGCAGTGCCCAAATGGGGACATTTATAAAAGTGCCCTCGTTATTTTTATAATTTTATATTTATGCAGTTCATGTCTACAATTGTGTCGATAAATAGTGTATCTTTATATTGTGGCCGAAAAAGTCATTTAAAAAACATTTATAATTGTTCATTTTGTGCCTTTTGTGGAGCTGTTGCATAAATTAGAGAAGGCATAAAGTAACTATTTTTTATTCTTAACTTTTTCTTCTAGTTACATTTGTT